>JAIPRL010000859.1:0-16617 GCA_025469235.1 Pemphigus obesinymphae
TTTTTATTTAATTTTTGAATATTATGTACAAAAGAACAAATTCAGTCTCAACTTTTAATTAAACATTTAGAAATATAAAGGGGACTATATACTAAAGGGGACGCCAAACTTAAGCTAAGCAAAGAAGGGGGACGCCGTCACCCCTCACTTTAACCACTGATTTTCACACAAAATATGCGACGCTTCTATATAGTTCTCTCCACTTTATTCATCCACGCTCAACCTCATTCCCGTGTTTAATATTTTAAGTAACCACCATCTTTCTATATAGAAATCAATTTCATTACTTGATTTTCTCTATTCGCTTCGTGTTCCCTTTCTCCAAAATTACACTTAATGTATTCTTGTTTTACCCGGGAAACAACCCGCTGGTGGTTATTGATGTACAAAATAATAGCAATCTTTTGTAATCCTTAGTATATTTTGGTAATCTCAAAAATTCTTAGGTAGGTAATTTTTGATAAGTTCGATATCTTGCCTGAATTTTTTTTATAAATCCGACCATGCGGATTATATATTACAACGTATGCAAATATAGTTACTTATATATTATTTGTAAAATTATTAAAAGTTTTTTTAATATATATTATTTTATTCGTTGTATTCTCGTTACTGAATAATTCAATATACAATTAATATATACCTACTCGTATTATGTTCGAAATCATGTTTTTTTTTTTTTTTTTTTTTAAATATTGTGTTTATTTACTTTATTAACTTTGATATTAACACTATCCAGTTATTTCATTGAATGTGGGAAGTTTTCTCCTTGTGATATTTCTCACCAGACCAAAATCAGAGCATTTGTGCCTCCTTCCCCCTGATTACATAATCGTTAGGCTACCTATAGGAAATTATGTGAACTGATGTATTTTATACCATATATTAACTGTTGAAATAGCTTTTAAATAAAGTATATTGATAATAAATATAATTATATTATTGTTGGAACACTCGGGAAATCCTAGATAATCATTGGTAATCTTTAATCATCCATAGAAATCTTAGGTAATCTCGTGTACACAAAATTGTTGTTGGAAGTTTACCCTCTGGTTTTGCCCCTACTAATTCTTAATCCTTTACCTTCAAGTCTACCGTCCACTTCCTTGGGACTCTTCTACCAACACAATATTATCTGTCAATATGGTATCTCACCCTGTAGGTATATCCTATTGTTATTTCATCCATTACCAAATAAGATAAACAAGGACTCTGGTACACTCCTACTCTGACACTAAAATCTTCAGTTTCTCACTCTTATACTCGCCCTCTACAATATCCTCAATTATATTCACCTATGGTAATCTTTATTTCAAGATATCTCTAGGAACCCTATCATTCACCTTCTCTACACTCTTCAGTCTTATACAAAATATTGGCTCCGTTGTTGACTGCCTAGACACACACGCACTAACGGATTTCTTGTAACAAATATTACACTTTTTACCCAATTTTACACTAAACTTCTGTAGTTCTATCCCATATTTATGTAGGGGAATATTTTAAATTTACATCGTAGTATTTTGTAATAGGTAGCATATTATATAGTATACACCCATATCTGTAATTTTTCAAATTTATCGATTTATTCAAAAACACATTATAAAACACATGATGCAGTTAAGAAATATTGAGTTGCTATTTCTTGGTTTCTCTCGGGATCGATTCGCGGACCCTGAAAAATTCGTAACAATATACACAAACAATATCATAACACTGTACAGGTTCGAAAACAATGTCAAATGAAATAGAAAATATATCGTTTTGTACAATTTATTGTACATTATATTCTTCGGTAATTATGACATTTTCGCCACAGATTAATATAAACTTCAAACTCTATCGCTTCGGGTTTTGCAACAAATTCGGTACCTAAACAATATGTATTTTGTTTTGTTTACGAACTTACCATTCGCGTATATTATAGTACCTATACATAGTTTACGAATTTGTCGCTGAAACGATAAAAAATTAAAATCTTATTATACAGCTATTCGGGGTGTCGGTGCACGTTAAATAAAACGCTAAACACGAAACAGCTGATAGGTACCTACGTTAAAAAACGTCTTTTCAGTATACGCAATGCAGGGTTAATACAAACGATCGTGTTATTAGATAATCTAAATAATATATAGGGCAGCATTTGTATTATACAGATTATAGGTAGCACACTTGGTAATATTTGTAATAAAAAAAAAAACACAATGTTAATGCGTATGTATATATTTTTTTATGGGGTAAAAAATGTATTTTGAAGTAAATTTTCTGAATACTAACAGAAAAACAAAATATTAGTAATAATGATAATGATAAATACAAATGCTAATCACATCATCTACGCCTAATATAAATACATACAATATAATATATATAATATAGCTAACCAAATACGTATATTATCTCTAGGCGATATATATATATATATATATATGCTATAACCAAACATGACTAGACCTAGCCTAAAAAATAGTTGTACAAAATAATTTACACACGTCATATTAGTCAATAATACACGTCTAAATTATATCTCGTTATATATAAAAAATAACATATCGACTTACATAATAATATTGTTAAAAAAACAGTCGTGGTTAGGTGCTACTCGTATACTTTCTAAAACAAACAAAAAAAAAAAAAAAAAAAATGATTTTTTCGTTTTTTATATATATTAATATATATATATATGATTTAAATTATTATTACAGAGGAAGACGACTTATACAAACGACGAATTTAAATAATATGTCACGACATCTGATATATAATATATATATATATATTATACTGATATACATATATATATATATATATTATATAGGTAATTAAATCCGCAAATAATCAGTAAAATATTTATATATAGATTACTGATAAAAAATAAGACTAGATTCAAAAAACGACTAGTACAAGGTTCAAATATCACAAATTTTACATATTTTAAAGATCGTAATAATTTAAAAAAAAAAACAAAAATATTATAATATATATTATTATATTCGTTATAATATGTATAATATATAGAAATCTTATAATTTGTATATTATTCCCGTGAACGATATATATATATATATACAGTGACGTCAATGAGGGAAATAACTGGAGGGGGTGGGTAAAAAGTAATAAATATAATAATAAGTTATATTCATCACAGTAACCCTTTCGCGTTCATCAAAAAAAGTATAAGTACGACAAATTGCATAAATGCGCAATTACGCCACTGGTTATATGTATACGTGTGTATAATTAATAATGATAATATATATTATACGTATTATAAATAATATATTATATATATATATATATCTATGCCTAATTAATAATAATATTAAAAAAATCGCTATATAAAATACACGATAAATAACGAGAAAAAATGTCTAAAATATTACTATTCCGTCCATATTACATTATTGTTATATAATAATATATATATAATATATATATATATATATAGATAAGGTTTGTATAAATAATATTTAATATACATATTATCCATATATGATGTTAATACAACTAAATAGGTTTTGTTTTAATACAGTACATATTATACGATATACGCTATTATGCCCACTAAGTCTGGCACGTCGATTACACTAATAAATTGTATATATTATGTATTCATACACATATAATATATATATATATATATATTATGTAATTTATCAAAATAAAAAAAAATAAAATTAAAAAAAAAAATGTTTGATACACTTACTAATCAATTGATTATTATTAATGATAATATAATTACACGCTAAACTATTTGAGCAATATTGATAATATAATAAATTTATTAATTGGTGGAGAGGGGTTAAATATATCGGGGAAAGGGAATGGAAGGAGTGGTGAATATCAATTTTTTTCCCACCCCAATATGTATATATATATATATAAATTAATTAATTAATATGTATTACTATATACTGCAATACCTACACCTACTGATTAGTAATAATATATATTATTGTACGAGTAAAATGTTTGTAAAAATTATTATGTTATAAAGCGTACAGAAAAGTATTATATAGGTACAATATAGAATAGAGTAAAAATACTGGTATATTGTAATATACTAATAAGTAATATAAATACAATGTATTATATATAAGACCGGTGTTAATAAACTATGTAATTAATAGTAATAAAAATTAGTGTTAATATTTCTACTTAAAAAACTACTTTAATTCCAACAACGACATGATTATAATATGGGGGACATCCGCATGCAATCCGGTATATTTAACAACTACGGGAGGGGGGGGGGAGATGTTTATTTTTGAAAATATAAAATTTGTCAATTTTATTTGATTATTAGTGCTCGTTACTTGTAAATTTTTTTCTTTTGTAATATTATTATTATTATTATTATTATTATTATTGCTTTTTTGTAGGTACTTGTGTAGGTATATGTACGATGCACGCCGCTTCACGTTTCAATAATACATAGGGTTAGGTGCAGCTAGGTACCTGTTGAACAATTGTCATTAGTTTTTTGAAGATATATAAATATATATTACAATATTATATCCAGTCGTGAAAAAAAAATACTACATAGTGTTGATAACATAATTTATAAAGGTACTGAAGAAGAATAAATATGTGTAGAAAAAAAAAAAAAAATCATATATCACTTACCTACATAGGGTACCGCAAATACATACTGCAGCTGTGCCAATCCAGGGTGAACTGTCTCTCTAAGTTTTTTTTTTTGGAAAATTCTGTAAAATCCTTATAATATATAGAATTTAAGAGTATATATTATTCTGTAATATATAGCTGCAGTATTATATACAACAATATTATTATATACGTATTATGTTATGTATATGATTAAGCGTCGACTAAAAATATTAATTTTCTGTTCTACAGGTATACAGGAAAATATTAAAATCAAATATACGAAGATAAAACGACTGATCAAGTGATATACAATAGCAGAGTTGTGATAATATACCTATCACCCCAAAACACTGGCCAAGTACTTCTACACATCAAGTATAATTATATAATATATGTATATATATATATTAATAGGCGACGACAATAATTCTACTATTTCCTCGCAAACGCATAAATTATAGTGAGTAATAAATACATTATAATAATATTAATAATATGTTTTATATTATATTGTCGTTATTTTAACCACCTGTATACCCGAGCAATATTATAATATAAATACTATATAATATTATGTTGTCTACTATGTATATTGATAAGGCGGTTGATCTATCTAAATAATATTAAAAAAAAAAATTAAACGGTTTCGTTCAATATATTCAATCAAACAAAATGTTTTCATTTTTTTACTCTACTTGTTAATTAGTTTAATCGTGTGTAGCGTGAGTATAATATAGTACTGTAAGTACAATATATAATATATAGGAGAGATGGTATTATAAATAATATTACCGTGTCCTCCGTATTATGATGATGAGTATATACCACTTTTATATAGGTATCTTTAATAATATTATGTCTGGTATATGTTATGATGAGGTTAGTAATATTTTTTAACTACTTCAAACAACAAATAATAATAACAACAAATAACAACAACAACAACTGCAACAACAACAATGGTTAGAGGATTAATAATATTAGTAATATAATATGTATGATACACTAGAATATATCATCGCATATCCATACTCTACTTGATAATAATAATAATATATTATATTTATATAGGTAGGTAATCTAAATATATTTGGTATACAGACGGCTCATCTAATACACAAATGCCGGATAAGGAGTGAATAAGAAAGAGTGTATTAAGTATAAAAGGATTTTTGAAACGCGGACGGACCGTATACACAGAAATATGATAATATTATATGTGTACGGTCACACGCATGCAAAGTATATTATTATTAGTAAATATATAGGTAGGTATATATATAATACAATTGTGTGTTATTTAAAAGGATAAAATAAAAATAAAAATTTATTATTAATTGAATAGTTGATTTTTTTCCATATTATATCATTCAGAACGATATAAAAAAAATCAACTTAAAAACTCAATTTGAAGTTTAAATAAAAAAAAAAAAAAAAAACCAAAAGCGAATCGGCCGAATTTTCTACTGACAAATACTACTTTTATTTATTTATCTTTTATTTTATAATGTAAACAACACAGCATTATTAAACATTTTAACTACTATATAGAGTGCGTAAAGAACTAAATTATTAAAAATAATAATAATCGTAAATAATAAAAGAAATGAAGGATTCACGTATATATATTATATATAGGTATCTAATACTACTGTTAATGTTTTTTTTTTTTTTAAGATTTTTCATTTATATACGTATAGGTCTACAACACAAATAGTATATAAAGAACATCTACACAGAAACTAAATATCAATTAATAATAATAATAATGATTAAAAAAAAAAAAAAAAAAAATTCAAAAAGTGTACACTTAAATACTTCTTACAACTATATTTCTTTTAATAATAAATAGTAGTTAATGATTACTCTACAAAAAAAAGTTCTAAACTAAAAAATACTGTTAAAATACACACCAAGTCTAATAAATATGACTTCGACATTAAAAAATATACACCTATAGTATATATGGGTTTTAATAATGTACTAAGAGTCTAGGTCTAGGATACGACACAAAACCGGATGATAGTATATATATATATATATATATATATATATGTATATATATATATATATATGTAAAAGCATTGCTAACCCTCTTTTCATCGTATATAATTGCTTTTTCTTCCTTTTATTAACTCTCAAAATATTACAAAAATAGAGGGCTTACCAACTATAAGTAAAACTATACTAAAAAAAGATTAATAAAAAAAAAAAAAAAAAAAAAACAAAGAGATCAATAACCTTTTAAGTATTATTGCTTTACATACATAATAATAAATGTTCTAATTAGTATTGTCCAGTCGAATCAGTGCTTTTCGTAACTTTACTTGTTTTAATTCTAATAAATACAAACTAAAATCTATATAATATACGCGTCAAAAAAGTAAAATTATTATTATTCTTAGTAGATAATATTATTATATACGTTTATAACTCGTTTTAGTGTCTAAACTATAATATAATAATTAATAAACATTATTGAACTTGTGAGATTTCCATTACATTAATGATATATATATATATATATATAAAAAAAAAAAAAAAATAAATAATATACGATCGATCATACTAAGGCGGACAGCTAAAATTAAATCATTTAAACAACTCCAATGTCTTGTATTTTTATTATTATTTTTTTTTTTGCTACTGATTTAAGTATACATATTATAATAATAAGTAGTGAGAAAATAAACAAAAATTTATGTACATATTATATAAAGAATTATGGTTTTTTGTTATACATTTTCATATTTTACGTTTTCTCTCTAAGTTTAAATATTATACTACTAATACAATATATTATATTAGAGCGAGTTAGTAAATCTGATTTTAAACAAGCGTTTTGATAAGAAGCGAAAGGTATATTGATATTATATACGTATGTATATGTGCATGTACATATGTATATGCACACATATAAGAAGAGAAAAAGATAGATAAAGAAAAGATTTATAAGATAAAAGAGATAAATTATTAATGAAAGAGTTATTTAAACAAAAAATTGTCATGATGTATGCTTGTGAGATTTATTTGGTCCTTAATGGAATGTATTTTCACTACTGATCATTGGAATTTGTTTCTTTTTAAAAGAGCAAAAATAATACACATTAACTAATAAATAGTTATAAGTTATTTAGACACTAATCACACATATTACTACTATTAGAAAGTTGAGAAATATTAAAAATTAATAATAATAATACAAAAAAAAAAATTTTAATAATAATATTACATAAATTAATACAACTGACTAGATATCGTTCATTTTTAATCCGATGAAAAAAAAAAATAACTCACGACAATGAGGAGGCAGTGGTATGGCACATGCGCGGATTGATTTCCAAAGATCTGGCTGTCAGCCTCGTCGATTTTGAAAAAACAAAAAAGTTGTAGTAAAATTTGGGGAAGGGGGTGGGAAAGGGAGATTTTAGATGTTGAGTACTTATGTTATTTTTTTTTTGGATTTTTTTTAAAAAATTTTTTGTTTTTTTTTTTTGGTTGAATATTAAAAAAATAATTTCAATGATAGAATGTATCTGAGCAAACAAGAGAATGTTTTTCGTTTTTTGTTCGGTTGTAATTTTTTTTTTCTGAAAAAAATTGACCTGGCCAACACATATACAGCAAGCACAGAATGACGTCTAAACGTACATGCCGCCCATGCCATACATGGACGACCAGTCAATCCCTTGGAAGCCACTCATGTCGATGCCGGAAAGACTGTAGGCCGGATACGCGGCCTGTGTGGCCGCAGCGGCTGTGGGCACCGGTTGCGGGGCAGCAGCTGCTGGCTGCGGGGCCGCAGCGGCGGTCACCGGCACTGGATACGGGGCGTAACGGTAGCTAGCCAGTCCTGGGTACGTGGCGAAGAGCTTATTGTAGTTGTGAGCGGCTACTGCGGCCGCGGCGGCTTGAGCCTGCGCCTGCGCTTGGGCTTGGGCCTGTTGCACAGCGGCCAGCTGATGGGACGCCTGCGACACTGGGGCGGTGGCCACACGGACGCCAAGCGGTCCACCCACCAGCACCGGGCGCTTGCCCAACAGCAGACCCGCGGCAGCGGCCGCAGCCGGCTGCACCAGCTCTTTGGGCTGAGCTTTCTTGCACTCGACCTTCTTGTTCTTGATGGTGTGGAAGTGTATCTCGCATATGGTGTCCACGATGTCGTCATTCTCAAACGTGACGAACCCGAAACCGCGGTGCCGCTTGGTGTGCTGGTCCATCAGCATCACCGTCTCCTCGACCTTGCCGAACTGGCTGAAGTACGCCTTCACTTCGTCCGCTGTGGTGTCCTGGCTGACGCCGCCCACGAATATCTTCTTGGTCTTGCTGCCGGCCTTCGGGCGGTTTTTGGGCGTTGCGTGTTTCGGGTCGATCTTTTTGCCGTCCAGCGTGTGTATGGGCACGGCCAGCACCTTCTCCACCGTCTCGGAGTCCGAAAACGTGATGAATCCAAAACCGCGACTCCTCTGCAAAGATTAAATTGGAGAAAAATTACAGAAAATAAGCGTGCTTTCATTGTTTCCGCGTATACGATATTTACCTGCGTGATGGGGTCCTTCATAATGAGCACGTTCGTCACGTCGCCGAACATGCCGAAATACTGTTTGAGCTTGTCGGCCGACGTTTGCCAGCTGAGCCCGCCGACGAACAGTTTGGCCGACGTGCCCTCGGTGCTGCTGTTGGGCGTGGACCGGCCGCTGGGCGACGGCGCGGACGCCTGTTCCACGGACATTTGCACCGTGCCGTTCTGTTTGCCGGCGCTATTAACGAGAACGACCTGTTGTTGTTGTTGTTGTTGTTGTTGTTGTTGTTGCTGCTGCTGCTGCTGCTGCTGTTGTTGCTGCTGCTGCTGCTGTTGCTGGTGCTGGTGCTGTTGCGCGGCCACGGCGGCCGCGACGTCCTGCACCGACTGGGCGCCGCCGTTGTGCAGCGGCGAGCCCATCTTGCTGGCGGCCGACACGACCGTCTGTTGGGGCTGAGCGATTTTCACCAGGCCGGGTAGCGGACCACGCACCGACTGGTGGTGCGGGTGCAGGGTGAGCGGCACAGGCGTAGTGGTCATCGGCTGCGGCAGGCCCATGCCGCTGGCTGCCAGCATGCCGCTAAAGTCGGCCGCGTGTTCGGCCAACGTAGCCATTTGATCCACTCCCAAACTATAAAAATATAAGAAAAACATGTATACAATTAGTAATAATATCACGTTAAATATTATAATATACACATTTTTCGTTTGCAGTATATTATTATTACACATATTTAAAACGATTTTCAATACGAGTTTTTAATTATTTTAATTTTTTTTTCTGTCTACAGGTGATTGGCCGACTTCGTCAGTATAATATAATACGAATAACTACGTCTCAACAAAAACAACAACAACAACAGCAGCAACAACAACAACAACAACAACAACTTGGTAAGTATCTACGCAAACTTTGCTCTAATATACATATAATGATAATAATATGTATACATTAATGTGTGTTATGCAGGGTTGACACGATGTGCAGGAACCGCAGAAGAGAGAAAATCGCGTATCAAATATATTTTACAAGAAATCCCTGTATCCCTGTATCCCTGTAAACGGACTGCACTCCGATATTGTCCTGTCACAGCAGTAATGTCACGTATTCGAATCTTACTGCTGTCGCGGGACATTTTCGGAGCTGTCGTTCATATTAACGCACGCCAATCACATGCAAAATTTACATCGGAAATCGCGTTCAAGATATTATTACAATATTACATTATAATACGTATATTATGTCGGAAATGTTTGTAAAATTCATAAATACACTGTCCAATGTAATTTTTTAACTATATTTTTTTTTGCTTCAAATTTTATGTATTTTGAGTAGGTACCTAACACTTATTCGATGGAAAATATAATTTGTGATATTTTAACAAGATCCAATTATCATGTATAATAGATTTGAAGTGACTGTGAATGGTATAATTTTTTAAACAATTTTGCATCGAAAATTTAAAAGAGTACCTATGAACATAAACATTAAATATAAGGACTAAACTAGGGAATAAAAACGATTATTAGATTATATTTTATGGTAGGTATATTTTTAAAAGGGTATAATTTATTATATAGATATGTTTGATGTTTATATAAAATAATATTTTTGGGACCGTGAAAAATAGAACGCCTTATTTGGATATGGTTGGTCCGTCCACTTGAAAAAGATCGAGAAACCCTAGAATGTAATATTTAGTATCGATAGCAATAAGATAATAGGTACTTGATACTTAACCAGTTATACGATCAGCATTATATGTAGTATATAATTAAATTGAAACGTATTACTTATATTTACTTGAATATAGGTAGTCGAAAATATATGTAAATTAGCGATTGTAAATGTATAACTGCAGAAAAAACTTATTTAGTTTCGAAAAATCGTTAAGTTTGTTTTTTTTTCGTTAAACGTTTGTATAATTGTATAATTAATATATCATAATTGTTTGTTTATTTAAGCTGTATAAAGATATTTTACAAAATGCATACGGTTGAACGTATAAGCATATGTTCCCATCATAGTCCATTGATATACAGTACAGTTTTCTAGGTTGCATTAAGGTGTATTAGGTGTAATAATGTAATTCACACAATATATTATGTACTAGGTATATGGTAAAATATAAAAACATCGCGGTAAAAACGCATCATAGTTCATTTCACTAATATATTATGTTTATATAATTTTACAAATATTTAAATAATTTTTTACAGTTCTATTTTGAAACAATATAATATATCACGTTAAATTTCAACAACCGCGTTCGTTTGCAGTTTGTACCTATACAATTTATTGTATTTTGTTCTAGTTACAGATTGTACTGGACTATAAGGACTATGGAATTTATAATTTTATTAATTTATCTATTTTCATATTAAATGTATTTTGAACCATACAAGTAGTTATAATATATACACACATTAATGACAAATCAAATTTGAAAATGAAATATAATATACATTAGGTACGATAAGTCGAGGTATAATAATCTCGAAAAGTATAAGTTATGTTCCAACATAATATTATTTTAATGCCATTGTATAACACGCGAATGAATGTTATATGTTATGACGTATAACATAACATTTAGTATTTTAGGTCAATTAAACGTTTTAACAAAATATGTAAAACATATATTATTATTATGTATAAATGTATAATAGGTCTGTATATACCATATATATAATATATAATGAATAATTAGTTTTCAGTGCATACTAATATTAATAAGAAGAAGTAGGTACGTACAATAACTGTATAATAATTATTATTCACCGTTAACGTTGGACATTTTGGAATTAATTGAATAAATATTATATTTTTTTATTAATTAGTATAGACTTTAATATCATGTAAACGATTACAAAATTTATAATCCAAACACATGAATATTATTATATTATATTTTGTCAATGTGATTATTTTTTTTTTTTTTCAAATGTCTTCTCTGAGTTTATGTCAACACACAAAAAAAAAAAACAACCTATTAATCTAGTCGATCGTCTGCGCGAACGACAGTGTGTTTATACGTTTGTTATTTTGTATTTATAACTGTATGACGTGAGATTTTATTTTTAAAATATTGTATTATACGATGCGATAATATATATATATATATATATAATATAAGCTATAGGTAGATACAATGATTTTGCCGGTAAAAACGTATATATTAAGTAGGGGGGAGGGACTTATATCTCTTAAAATTTTTTGGCAACATAACCCCCGACGTAAATTGTATTTCATGTATTGATTAATTTGGTAATTTTTTTTTTTGTTAGTAATTTGAACAAATTCCATAATTTTTATTGGGACCCCCAAAATCTCTTCCATTTTTGCATTTTTGATTTATTTATTATTTCAATTATTATCGCGATAAATTATATTAAGATATACCTACATAATAAAATGTTATTAAAAATTCAATGACAAGTACATTTTATAATATATACAAACGTCAAATTGTAGGAGATACATGTTATGATATTTATATGAACAAATAGGTAACTTTTGTCTGCAGTCGAATATAGTTAATAGTAACATAATGATTGTATAATATATAAATATATTATAATCATTATTGTAAGATAATAAGCAATGCTACGCCCAAGGCCGTCTTGAAGAAAGATTTTTCTTTTTTTTTTTTTTGGGGGGGAGGGGGGGGTGAAAATGTAATTTTTTTTATATAATACTTCTCTTTAAAACATAAAATAAGTAAAAAAAAAAAAAAAAATGGTAATCAACTTTTTTCCCATTTTGCCAACTACAATCCTAATAATTTATAGTTTGCCGATTTAAAATTCCAAAATAATGAATAAGCAAAAAAAACAAAACAAAAAAAATACTATTTGCCGACTGAACTTAAATTTTCCGACTCCTTTCTTTCCCAGATGGGGGGTGAGACACCCTCCCACCAAGGGACGGCCCTAACTATACCTACACTTAACCTTATAATTATTATCGTACTATATTTTGTATTTCTCGAATTAATTATTATATATTAAATTATCGCTATAACGACACGTAAAAACTCGAAAGTAAAAAAAGTCGATAACTCCGCATGTCATTGTACGTTATCGCAGACCACCCACCTGCACAACCATCATCACCATGCACACCTTTTTCAGTTTATATTGTCTGCGATCGTTGTACCTATATATACTTATATTATTATATTTTAAAAATCAATTATTACGAAAAATATAACAATATTATTCAATCTATATATTATTGTCGATGGTATATAGTTTTTCAATTATAGCTTCCAGCTGTCACGTAAGGAAACCCCGCTCCCCTTCATCTGACGCATTTTTCTTTCTTTCAAACGGTTAGCAAAAATAATTATATATATATATATATACATATAAGTATTAATTTAATCGATATCGAAAAATAAAAAACGGAAATGGCGAACGCGTGCGCGCGTTTTGATGGGACACAAAAAGAAAATATACTTCGAAATTATTAATATACGTCTATACAAACGAGTGTATACTTACCTAACCTAACCAATACCTAACCTATAATAAAATACAATATTTCGTTCCAAACTCGCGGGCGAGGGAGACGACGACGTCAAAACGGCGATTGCGTTTCAAATCAAAATACGAGACAGAAATAAAAAATGAACGTATATTTAAAATCGATAAAAATGTTATTCGGTATTCAGTATCTATTGGTATGTAATTAAGTGTATATGAACAAATTCTGCAGTGTATCCAATACGGGGCAGATAAAGGAAAATTCAGACTACGGCGAAGAGTAGTTAGTACCTATATACGTAGAAGTAGACAAGTCAGTGTCTTTTTTTGAGATTTTTTTTTTTTGTTTAAGAAGTTTTTTCTTATCAAAACATTGAAATTAAACACGTACCTATACTTTTTCTCTTATATAACATCTTGCCTGTAATAAGCCGAATAAATGTCTAAAATTGTCAATGTTCTTTGCAGATTGTACCTACAAGGTAGGTATAAACATATTGGTGGTGGCGTACATACTGGTATTTTGATATTTTATAATTTAAAACAATTTTAACGCTGTATTAAACATATTATGTATGTTAAAACGATTTTAACTATATATATATATATATGTATGTGTGTGTGTGTATATAATATTTAATTTATTTCGAAATTCTGAATATTATACATATACATTAAAAGACACATTACATAAAAAAAACAATTTTTATCCTAATGTCGACAAAATCCAAAAGCAACGATGACGACTGTTACGTATTATTAATAGTGTATATGTACTGCAAATTAAGACTCTATTTATGAAGTATCCCTTTCGAGTTAAATTGAAAAAGTAAAATGGTTTTTAACCTTCAGATGTCAAAGTACGAATATATACTGTGCCACATACACACGCGTATATAATATATATTACAGTCGCTGTTTATAAAGTGACGCTGCAGACTTTTTCTTTCCATGAATAATTTATTTTTAACATGAGAAAACTGTCAAAAGTATATATATTTTGTGTTAACTAAAATAAAATGGCCTTTCGAAAATAATAATTTTGGCGTACCTACACAAGTGCAGTACATAGGTTATACCTAGCTACAAATATTGTGTAACAATATACAGAATTATGGCGAGAAAATTCTGACAAAATTCATAAATAAAATATGTACACAAATACCTACTTACTATTTAGTATTTTATCTAGGGGGTGCGGAATGAAAAAAAAAACAGGGATTCGTGTTCATATTATGTAAATATATAATGAGAGCCGGGAGCAAACATATATATATATATATTTCTCAAAAATTACATTGAAAACAGGTATTTAAGATGACTGGAAATACTCTATAATAATATTAATCAACACATATAAGATAAGTCCAGTTTCGAAATTATAACTACTAAGTATTAATAAGAATATCAATATTTGAATCGTAATATTGCCTATTTATAGATTATAAAATATAGTATCTCCAAAAATATGTTGAATATTTAGGTATATATTTAAATCGTATCTATATTATGTTGATAACTGATAAGATGTAAAAAAAAAGATCGAGAAAATTGAAAAATAACTTTACCTACTTACCTATGCACACTGCACCGTGCACACCTACATTATAATATATTTTGTAGGTAGGATTGCAGCTCGTGATTCGAATTTAAAGTAAAAACAACATTTTTGCAACTAGACAATATTAAATTATGGGACTTAGACGCCATTGCAGGTTGGGATTTATATACGCACACACACACAAACCAGAAGAAAAAATTTTCCCTGCAAATTAGACTCGGGACATGATTTGTCTCGAGCTTAAACACATTTGCAGGCTAAAAGACCACGTATAGACAAGTAACGAGTCTTCGCAATTCGAGTAACAATAATATTTCGAAAGGCAAATGGGAATGGGGAGAAGGTGGACTGCAGTGACATTATATTACAGTAAATCGGAGGCGCCGAGCGCGTGTCACGTCGTCGTCGTCCGACTGCTGCGCGTCTTTCGGCTGATTGGCGTGCCGCACCGGATGCCCGCAGTGGCGACGGTTTCGTCTGCTATAATGCATGTGCATTGTGCATTCGGTGGCAGTTACCGAAGAAATTTGCGAATTTATACGGCTATACTTATATAGGTAGCGTTATTATATTATACTTACCTACATGGTAACAAATAACAATCAAAGATAGGCGAGTTTACAAATACAATAAATTGATTAAAACAAGTAAGTTAAATTCATCAAAAACTAGAAAAATGGGTCGTTTGAAGAAATTTTAAGAAATATGAAAATCTATAATAATTAAAACATTTTTAACAATGTAAGTATACATTTTTAAAGTAAATGATTATATGTAGTATTATTATTACGTGTATTACCTATGTCATTATAATATTGTTTATTGTTGTTTCTTATGTACCTACCTATTTATACAATGTTATTGAAAAATATGTTACTTTCGTATTTCTTATTTTTATATCAACTTGAAAATATCATAGAAATATGAACCAAAAACAAATTATATTATAAAGAACGACGTTATTTATCTATAGTACCCGGCCTGAGCAGCGAGCATAGCTGATTTTCGACATGTGACTTTTTACACATATATGAGTTGTTTTAAAACTATAAATTAAAAATTAAAAAAAAAATCAATATATCGAAAAATGGCAATGTAGGGCACACTAGATAATATGATGTTGTATTTTTCGTTGAAAACTTGTAGCTGCAACGTCCTATTAAGTTAAAATGATAAAAAAAAAAAATATAAAAAATAATCAACTTAAGTTTAAAAATATGAATATGCAATGTGAACATTTTTTTATTGTTATTATTAATAATGACCTACTATACGAATCTAATATTATATACTATATTTGTTTATGTACAGTGCCGCAACTATCGGGAGTGCTGGGGGTGCAAGGAACCCCTGGGCCCCTGTCAAATCATACCCCCTGGCCTATGTCGAACCATAAAAATTGCTCCAATTTGATTAAAATTTGATTTTTAAAAAT
>JAIPRL010000859.1:16717-108249 GCA_025469235.1 Pemphigus obesinymphae
TGTCGAACCATAAAAATTGCTCCAATTTGATTAAAATTTGATTTTTAAAAATGACTTTTTTTTCTTTTGCTTATTAACATGTTAACACAAAAGACTTTCGAAAACGGTAAATAAGCAAAAAAAAAAATGGGCTCTAATATTGGCTCGCACACCCACCAATATATACCAAGTTGCGGCACTGTTTATGTACATTATGCATATGAAATAACACTCCACGGTGTTTTAAAATTCGATATAAAAAATAATTTAGATTATTTGGATTTTGATTAAAATGTCCGTAGTATATATCAGCTACCTAATGTATTAATTTAAACGGACGATTATAAACATGATCTGCGCGAAAACATGGGTTAATGGCAAAAAATAATTAAACATATATTAAATTAAAACGTTTAAAAATATATATAATACGCGTTTCGACTTACGGTGAATTCTCATCTTTGGTAAAAAAAAAAAAAAAAAATGTATAGTGAATATAATATAAACTATGTAAAATATATCGATCTTCTCTTCACCTCTCGGGGTCGCCCTTTTATTTTATTTAAAAAAAAAAAAAAAAAAAAAAAGGAACGTCGAGTAGGCACTGCAGCAGAGGAAGTTGCGTACTCGTACTCGTATATTATTACGACGTGTGGTCGCGTCGTACAGGTGATCGAGAGGGGTGACGGCGGAAAAATGCTGAGCAAAAGAAAACTCTTCAAAACGGCACGACGAGAGAGTGAAAAACGTCGTCGACGGCAATATAATATACGTGTGTGTGTATACGTATATATATATATATATATACAGGGTGCTCGCGAATAATAAACCCATTGAAAACAAAAATGGTCGGCGGAGAGGAAAGTGGCTGACGGCGCGTAGGTATATTCTTTTGCGGGCTGAGAGAGAAAAGATCGCGCGCGGAACGGACGGCGATGATCGGGGCGAGTCGTTATAATAATGTGGCTGCGCGGCGCAAACGTGTACAAGTGGATGTTTTTTTTTTTATCACGGAATATAACGACCGGAATGGGAACTGATAAAAATGTACACGGGGAACAACACACTGGGACGGGCCTCGCTAAAAAAAAGTAAGAATACGGTCCAATTATAATCGTTTTTACATTTTGTGATTATACGACACCGCGTAGAATAACAATAATCATTCAATTTTTTCATTCCAAATTATGGTCTCAGTGTCGACACAAACGGAAAAATTCTCGATTTTCGGCCTACCTACCGCCCAGAATATTCCACTCCCTGGTTTTATGTCGCCGCACGTTATAGAAAGTTCGCAAATAATTAGGAAAATAATTTTTCACAACTCAAAATAATGTTGAAAATAAAATCGAAGAACTCTATTTAAAAGTAACGTTTGAATATATAGATATTAGATAACGACACGGTTTAAAATAATTATTTTATTCTGTGGTACAATTTATGCAAGGCCCTAACGGGGTGATCCAGTGTTGGCGTTCTAGTATTTATAGGTGTAAAATGATAAATAGCTAAAAAACAAGTATGCCCTCCCCTTTCCCTTCGAAGGTAAAAAAATACTAGAATAAACTTTAGTTAAAATCATCCTTGAGGGAAACTCTAAAAAATCAAAAAAAATCTGCATGTTAATCGAATCAGTAGTCTCGATGTTATTATATTTTCCAGGTTATTAGAGTTCATAAGTTTTAGCATTCCAAGTTTTTTAATTTTTATATACCCAACTATTTCCCCCCCCCCCCTAAAATTTAACTTAAAATACAATATTCGTATTCTTGTATGTCTATAAATAATACGCAGGTACATAATATTATAAGTGGTAGGTACCTATAAATAAAAAATAAAAAATGAATGAAAAACTTAGATAAGAGAGAATCTATATTAAGAACGCGAATAAGTACGGCACACGATCGAGCGTATTAACATTTCGCGCACGCCGTCGCCGCGCCGCTCGTAAAACGAGACATTTTCGAAATGCAAAATCGAGAAAAATTATTATATAGGTACCTCTATCTACGTACCTACGTATAATAATAATATATAAAACATGGTAGCACGAGAGTATAAAAATTATAAAACGCCAGGGATTCTCATTCGCAGGGCGACCTTTATTTTTTTGGTGAAAAAAAAAAATCGTTTTAAAAACACGCACGGCACATATAGGTATACGAGCGTACGTGTATTTTACGAGCTTTATATTATAATAATATAAGCACAGACCATCGAAGTGTTTTTTCCTCGTAAAAATTATACATGTTTATAGTAAAGCGCGCTAATATCCCTTCCCCCCGCCAAGCACCGGCCGCCATTCTCCCCGGACAAGATCGCGAGTTGTTTTAAACACTCTCCGGGGGCCACTCTCCACTCTGTAATCTGATTTTTTTGTAACCGGCAACATTTGGAATAGTCTTATATATAATCAGGAGGTACCTATATTATACTTTGAAATTAATTGAAAACGTGCCCCGAGAACGGCGGCCATTGTTTGCGCAAACGTGGTATATGAAAACCAGCGAAAATCGCGAAATCGGCCGTTTGCCGGCATAAAAAAAAACAACCGTGTATTATAAGTAGGTATTAATGTACATTGTACTTGTTATAACGTGTATACTCACATCCTTTGAAACATGACTGCGGTATAGATTGAAGAATCACGCGGACGAAATACAATAATACTATATTATTATGTTTTCAGTGTTTGAAATTTGAAGGATGTTGTAAACGACAATGACGACGACCGATAGAATTATACGATATTTGTACGGCGGCGGGGGCGAACGAACTGTGCGGAACTTCGGGAATCGGGAGTGATAATCGGAAATGGCCGGACCGCTGTGGCCCCCGTACGCGCGCGTACGCGATGTCGCGCCGACGAAACCGAATCTCTTTGGGCAGGGAAATTAAAAAAAAAAAAAAAAAAAAACTATCAAAAAATAAGGGAAAAAGACGCGCCGAGTAAATAATCCGTGTCTTTTTTTTGCCTATCTCTAAACAAAACCGTTATACAATAATAATATGTTATAATGATATCGACGTTCCATTAAGTAAATTGCTTTTAAATCCTATATATTTGGCATCGGCGTGCATCACGGGTTCCCCCCCCCCGTTCTATGTACCAGCCATGTCCTATATAATATATTGTATATAATATATATATAAATACTATATAGATAGGTACTATCTTTATTTTTTTTTTTTTATTCCAGAGGTATAAAAATTCCACGCGTATATATTATATACCTATATATATATTGTGAGTGCGCGTTAAGAATTATTTATCTGAGTTTCAAGTAAGGGCGACTCGCCGCTGCCAAAAAAAAAAAAAAATATATATATATATATATATGAAATAAATATTGCGGTAGAACGGTTTCGATTTATTTCGGGGAAGGGGGGAGGAATCTCGACGTATACAATATACAGTAACTTATTTGCTGTTTCAGAGGAGACACATTTTGAACGGTTTTCCAGGCGAGGATTAGATTTATACTATATATATATATATATATATATACGGCGTGGATTTTATGCGGTATACGAGTAATTATATTTGCGGTTGTTCTAAACGTTTGCGCGAAATACACGAGAGGTCGCGAAGATTAACCGGGAAAAACGGCAGGCAAAACGGGGCGCGATCGAATTACACGGAACGCGAGCAAAAACAAATATAAACGCGGCAGTAAGGCTCGCCGTGTTACTCTTAATATTATAATATACGGACATTTAAACGAGATTTTCGTCGTTTGTTTAATTATTATTGTAATTAATTGTTTTTTTTTTTTTTAAACGTAGTGTTCGGGGCGCAAAACATAATATATAATATAAATTATATCGCCGCACGATCCATATAATATCAAGGGTGCTGCAGCTGCAGGTTCATCGGCTGCGAGAAATACTTTATTTGAATAATTATTCAACGCCGCGTGGGTAAGAATAATAATAATAATAATAAAAAATAAAGAAGCTTATCACAACCACATTTTCATACACTGCAGCGCGCACACATGTGCGAAAATGTTTAATTAAAATGAGAATTTTTTTCTAATCATTTAGAAAAACAATCATATTTTAACAATATAATTCGTACTAATATAATATGTATTTATATATATACCTAATATATATATATATATAGGTACTGTACGTCTGTAAATAGTGAATTAGGTACATATTATTATTATAGTTAATTACCTACCTATATTTAAAAAGAAAATGTAATGTCTAGGTGATAATATAGTCCAAGGGTGGATGGGCAAAGTTAATGATAACGATTATTGATAAAATTCAATTTTAAAACCGGATTTGAGTTAAGTCAGTTGATCAAAAAGTAAAGTTTTTACATACTCTGCAGACAAAGTACCATACTTTTCATTTTCAGTGTATTTTTTTTTTTTTGTAATTTAAGAAAAATACAATATAGGTATCCTTGGTAACTAATAAAACAATGGTTCTATGTTAAGAACACGCAGTACCTAGATTTATTGAATCCTAAAATGGTCTCCGTATTTCCATAGGTAAATTTGAAGTCTTCAAAAAACCTTTATATTAATTTTTTTTTAATTTTATCTGGTTAAAACACAGTTTAGTGTTTACTTTATCATCTTTAATTTTTCTGGGATGAATTTTTCATGATGTCTAAACTTACTCAGAAAGCCATAATTATGGAAATTCGCAAGCATGTTTATTACAAAATATAATAAATTATTTGATTGACATATTATTCATAAGATTTTCATTTTCTAACAATTTTATTAAATATTAAGAAAAATGAAATTCAAACAAATTAAAATTTATTTTAAAAATAATTAAAAACATGTTTACCCATTTTTCATTTATATCAATTTAAAAATAGTGTGGAAAGAAAATAAAAACTTTAAATTATCTAGTAATGGAGCCAGTTTATGATAACGAGTATGCATTTTTACACCTTTTATAAGCTGTTAAAATATAAAAAAAAAAATCTAAATTTTAACAACTCATAAAACATGTAAAAAAGCATATCTCAAGATATGATAATGATAATGTTGTAAACAATAATTTGTTTTTTGTTTCATATTTCTGACATGTTTGTAAGTTGATAGAAATTAAAAATGTTAATGCAAGTTTTTGATTGAAAAATTGTTCGTGTGGCGTCTCCTTAGACTTTAAGTAGGTATTTAAAAATATAATACCTACCGACTACTACGAGCTAAGATGATATACAGGACTGGACACGAGATCCTATCCGTCGACCAGACAATGTAACGCCACTCCTTTTAGTAGTTCTAACGCCATCTAGTGTATAAGCGACGAATTGAATACAATAATAACAATGAATCATGTTTTGATCACAATGAAAGAAAACAAAAAGATTAAAAAAAAAAAAATAGAATAGAATATTATGGAGATCTTATCTACACAATGGTTTCGGTATAATCAAAAATAATATTGATCTCTCAATGACGTAACATATCAATTTTCAATATACAGGGCAAATTTCAAGACTTTATTAGTTTAAAATTCCACTAAATAGAGTGCGTTAGAACTGAATAAAGTAAGTCCGTAACAATTACTGACCGTACCCTATATACTTTTCCCTTTAGCCATATATAATCCTGTATAATATCATAGTTCGTGGCTTTAGGTAAAACATATAAATTAACGATTTTCAAATTTTGAATGATTTAGTTCTAAGTAATTCATATAATTAGATATGTTGGATAAGACTTTTTGACGATTTTTATTACTGATAAGTAAAACAAAAAAAAAAAAAAAAACAACACTCATATTAACATTTTAGAAATTCATTATTATTTTACATATTTACAAATCAGAAATATTATACATTTTTAAAACTGAATCTTACAAGCTTCAAAATTAATTAAATTACATAGGTAGGGAAAATAATATTGGATAATTTCAAAGTAATGTCGATTTAACTGTATAATGCATAACCTGCATTATAGATTTGTATTCAAATAGGATTTTTTGTAGTAAAATAGTCATTGAAAAGATCAGACGCTCGGATATACATATCAGTTTTTTTGCTATAAGTAAAACCAAGGGAAAAAATATTATACCTATTTTGCTATTAGACGCTTTAATTTATGACAATTTTTATTTTAAAATCAGCTATATTAACTTAATTACATTTCACAACCACTCATTATAATTAAAATATCGGTTTCAAATACTGTAGCCATATCTCAATTTATTCACAAATTATGCAACAAACCTAGCTATATCGAATTAAATAAAATATTATATAACTATTTTGAGATATAACATTTCTTCAAACGTATATTGGTATACTATTTACACGTCACGCGTTAATGTATTTCGATGTGCTTTTTTAATATTAAAATATATAGGTATAGGTACAATTGTATGATTGGTACCAATTATTTAGGTACGTATCATATTTATACCTGTATAACAATTGGTGGTATTTTGTGTTTTGCGAAAAAGTTCCGAAAATGTTGGTTATGTACCTTGCTGATTTTGGTCATATTACTGAAATCGTCGATTTGATAAGAATGTATGTAAAATGCGATTTTTTCAATGGTAGGAATATTTTATTTTCGGTCGCTTCCAGCATAAATATTACATACTGCTTATAGTTCGGAATTTTATACACAAAAGTGATAGGAGTTTCTAGAGATATACACTATGAATGCTCGAGAAAGTTATACGAATGACATCAGGAACGAGAAAATTAAATCCCATCGTATATTTCGGTCTCGCGGGGCCCCTTTCGACGCGTGGTGCGATAAAAAAACATGCGCGCGTTTCTCCTATAGGTCCCGTCAGCGTTATATACGCATACTATCTCATACTTATTTATAAATATATATATTATAAACCTTTGACTGTATGTATATACAGGTATAGGTTCGTATTATTACGTCGTCGTATTTTGTTTGCGGAGGGACACGAAGGTATATTTTTCTTCTTTTTGACTGTAGACCTTGTCGTTTTGTCGATAAAAAAAAAATATATATTATATATATATATATAAATAGGTATATCTATTTAATCCGAACTTTTGTACTTATATAATAATAATAATATAACAATATGCTCATCGTGACGCATTGCGTCTGGCACCAAATTGCCAGGGTCAAAAGTCTCGTATACAGGCTGAAGCAAAAGCAAATAGCAGCAGTAGGGACAACAAACATGTATATATACAGGTATATATAGTATTTTATAATATTATGGTAACAGTAGTAGTAGTAGTAGTTTATGTAACTGTGGTAGTAGTATACCTATGGTGAACGTATATAGGTGAAAGAAACCATGGTTAGAGTCCTGAACTCCCACCGCCACCGCGTTGGTTTCTCGGTTGAACTCTCCGCGCGCACACGGCTGAAAAGACAAGTATTACGTGCGTACACTGTCGGCATTCACTGCTGTCTATATACGCTGTACACCGATCAATAATACACAAGAGGGTCTGAAGTATTCGGGAACTTTGATACAACGAAAAAAAAAAAAACAAAATTAAAAAACCTAAATAACAAAGGTTAACAAAGGTATAACGACTAACGATTCACCGAAAACAGCACTCTGGTGCGTCCAACATTATATATTTTATATTTTGTACATTTTATTACCTACCGTATACAAAATAATGCTCGAAGAATTCGTGGTGGAGAAGTGGGAAACCCCGGGACGTGATTTGTGATCGAAATGCACTTTCAATAATTATCAAAAAACGTTCTAATAATATACATTTATATTCCAAAATGCGCAGTGCTCAAAATATCCAGGTAGGCCGGCCGTTGTGTTCTGTACAGTACTACAGGGGGAAAATTTCGCCTAGCCATCGGAAAGCAGGGGTAACGGATTATCAATTGAAAACTGCTTCAATATTCACTCTTTTCAGGTCTACTTTTCAGTTTATAATCATTTTCTACTTATCGTAATCGGTTACTAGCTTTAAATTATTTCTTTTTGAAATAGTTAATTACAATTTAAATCAACTTTTAAAAAACCAGTATTTACATAATTTATAACAACACGTCGTCCAGATTAAACCACTTTGAACAATTTATGAAAACTATAAAATAATAACATCTCAATACTTAATTTAGCGTGTAAATTATATTTATCTGATTTTTATTTTTTCAAAATCGTCAATTACACTTGGTTGGTTTGGGTATTTAATACCGTTTCATGATCAAGTTTTAAATTTAACTGTATTCATAAAAACTGCTTGGTAAATAAATTTAAATATCAACTAGTAAAAACTAAATAACTTTTTAATATAAAACTAGTAAGTACATAAAGAACAATAGAAAATAATTCAATAAAATGTGTACAATTTTAAACATAATAACAAAAAATAAACTTAAGTAGCCTTGGCCTTCACATCGCACGATTCTAATGAGTATTATTTAGGAAATTTATTATACTTTCTTTGTAGGATTTTGTATCCGTGTGAGGTGTACGAGATCATTAGTGTTAGTAAACCTGTATAAAAAGTATACTGGGAGCCATTACACGCACCCGCGTGCACATGTCCGCCATCTATTTTATAACCATGAAAAAATGTATATTTTCGATCAAATAGACTATTTTAATTCCACCAGAACGTCGTAATGAGTACATGAATTTTAATTTTGAAAAAATATTAGAATATTCCATACATTTTATGAGGGAATGACCGAAGCACTTTTTAAAAATAGTTTTTATTTAATTAGATATTTATGTTGAAAATGTTGGAAACTTTAAATGGTTTTATTATAGTATAAAATATAATAATATATAATAGTATAAAATATGAAAATTAAAAATATGATTCGATTATTCCCTCGAGTAAATAATGAAAAATCTTTATAAGTTTTGAAAATTCGCTATCGGGTACACATCGTGCCGGACTGTTGGAATTAGAATGAGTAGTTTTCGACCAAAACAATGGTGGTGTTGAGGCCCCTTAAGGCTCGTGCAAAACACGTCAATTTTAATAATATATAATATATCTAAATCAATATAATAATAAATAATTTTCAACCACCTTAAGTGATTAACACTTAGTAGTATTTGAATTCCAAACCATAACTCTTCCATCAGCTTAATGTGTAGCAAATACTATAATTTAATTACTAACACCGCATAGATAATAATTTTATTATTTATAATTGCTGCCTCCATCACCGTTGCTATTGCATAATTATTATTCTACTGATTAGATGTAATATGAGTATTAACCGAGCCATTACACGTGATGAAAAAAAGTTCAAATAAAAATGTAAAAAGACATGCCTTGGTGCAAGAAAGGCCAATTCACTTGTTTTGCTTTTAATATTTTCAAAATTATTAAATTTTTTTGTATTTGTGAATTCGATACGATACATTAAAAAATAAAATATTTACACAGATTTTAACTGTAAATAAGCTTGAAAGTTCGAAATTTTAATAGTGACTGGCCTTTTTTGCACCAAGCCACATAATATATTACCTATATGTACACACAGGTACACAGGATTACGCGAGTGTAATATGTAGTGCAAAACGTAATCCTATACGCAGTGTCCAGATGTGTGTGCATTATAAATATTGTACGAGTGGAAACCTCCGAGCTTAAAATATACTCGGAAGATTATGTGGAATTTAAATAGGAAAACAATGTATGCGATTTATAAAAATTATTACTATTTTTTTTACCGTTACTGCAGATTGTCAAGCAGATATAGGTAGGTATGTGAATATTAAATTATTCATAAACATAATATTGTTAATAGTGCGATGACTGATTAGCAACGATATCTTATCGAATTAATTAATTACCTACTAAAAAATAAATAATTATAATATATGATAAGTGAATAATCAATAAAAGGAGTATTACAGAAGAAAAAATATGTCCGTGTTCGATTCCATGAGTATTCTATCTATATATTCAATTACTATCATTAAATCTGTAACGATAATACAGGATAACAGTAAGTAGATAGTTAACAAATAATATTATACGAATTTAATTTTTCATTTCTTTTTACGTTTATTAGAATTTATTTAGATGCGGTTTAAGGGTTTTTGACTCGAAACTTGGTGTATTTATAGTTTATACGAGTAAGTAGGTAAGAATTCATTATTATGTTTATAATGCCCGAAATCCATATGCACAGTTCCGTTACTATGTATTACATAAACATCACTATGTAGTGTAACATAGCTATTAGCTAGTGATCTTCAAGAAATTTATCGGAATCCATAATTTCAGTATTGTAGAAAGAATATTTAAGTGTATCTTTACTATGTTTTGGTTTATGGGGAGAAATCATATATTTTTACGTGGTTGATATCTTTATATCTATTTTCTTTGTTTAATGCTCACACTTCGTGGCGACTGGCGAACCATCATTGACGCGACTACTGACTTTTCGACATGAGAAATTGTTTCCTTTTTTGTTGTTAAATCAAATTTTCTTTCTTTAGATTTAATAAATATCGGTTCCTTTTCAGTTTTTATTTTCTCTATTTTTATTATCGATTAAAAATCTATTCAAATATTGTGTTAAAAAAATTTACGACCTATACCTAATAACTATGTATGTTGATTTATACATTTTAAAGAAATATAATATCGTCATTGTTTTATAAATAATATTGTAAGCTACAATTAAATCATGTTCGTATTTTGGAAATTGGAAAAGTTGTTAATGGAGATTGGAATTCGTAAAGCCTCATTTACACGATGATAGTAAACGTGATAGTTGCTGTCATGATAATAACTATCACATATGTGATAGTCACACTATCGCCAAGTAGACGGTATGATAGTCACTATCACACTATCGTGATAATACTATCACACTATCACGTACGATAGTGATAGTTGGTAGTACTCTCGCAACAGTAAATTCAACAATCACACCTTTTATCATCATGTATTTCTCGCGATAATGACACTGACAGTACTATCCAGCGGGCTATCACGATAGAACTTTCATGAGAGTACTATCATCCTGTAAATGAAGCTTTATTCAAATAGTTATACAATAGAAGTAAATAGAAATCCTAAGTATATCTAAATATAGGTAATATATAATATTATATACAAAAAGATAAGCATACAAATATGATTATCATTACATTATAATGTAATAGATAGGTATATATATATATATATATTTATTACAGATAGGTATATTAAATTATGCAAAATAAATAAATAATAATAATTTAATGAATACAATATCACTAAAAAATCAACACAAAATATTATATAAGGCTTAATTTGAGGGCATAACCTTATGTGTAAGTTTATGGGACAAAATACCACTGTGCAATGTACAAGTAAATGTAAACATT
Organism: Pemphigus obesinymphae; assembly: GCA_025469235.1. NCBI lineage: Eukaryota > Metazoa > Arthropoda > Insecta > Hemiptera > Aphididae > Pemphigus > Pemphigus obesinymphae. The sequence continues at coordinate 27,989 of JAIPRL010000859.1, forward strand.
TTGTTTTGTTTCTTATGTGGCTATGCTTATAGTGACTATCTATGTGACTATGTATATGGGCATAAGGATATTAACATATTATAGTAGAGTTAATCCAAATTGTATTTCGTAAACAGAGATACAAATAAATAAAGTGGCAAATGCCAAATTGTAATTTAATGTAATTCGCACTATCTTCGTGACGCGAATTTCTGACTGCGATTTCCACGTAGGTAATTTTCTCGAAACAATCTGAAAAATCGACGAGATAAAACAACGGTAATTTCCGAGTTGATCGCGACGGTCTATAAAAATAATGTAAAATTAGCAAACACACGATTTTTCCCAGCGAAATTCTCTCAACAAACAGTATTAATACCTAATACGAAAACGGTGGAAATGGAGTATTAAGGTTTCAAAACTTAATTTAAAGTCAATCGACTGAAAAATTAATTAGATAACATCACACTTTAAAATTTAAATTCGTATTCTTTAGCGATATGTATGTAGCTAAATTAAAATTTTGGTATTTAGATGTATTCAATTCTGAGTGTAGCTATAGGAACTTATTAGTTTTACACTTTTTTGGTAGGAGTCGACTAAAAATTTTTGGGTGAAGAGCTTAGCAAATTCGTTCTAGTTGCTACTTTTCTTTATATAGTTTGTACTTTAAGAAGGTTTCCCAATAATTTTTCCTAGCGTAAAGAAAAACTATCGAATGAAATGTATTGTTATTGCTTTCAAGTTCAATACAACCACAATCAGTATCGATTTGACGAGCGAAGTGTTTCCACCTTATACTGACCGGCTTTTTATACTTTTTAATATTAATATAATATATGCGTTTATTATTAAAAAAAATACAATATACCTACCTATTTATATACTATATTATATTTCAGATTTATATACACATACTTTTAATTTAATGTAACAACTATTCATCATCTTTACGAAAAAGTCGAAACAGTTTTAGGTTGTGTGTTCTTTATAATATTGTAATATAATTTAAACAATTTGATATAATTTATGGCGGTATCGTACTCAACACAATGTATAAATCTCAAAATATAATAATACATTCTTTCCATTCTAAACCGAGTGTAATAAATCATACTATTATAATCTCTTAAACTCCAGCTCAAGTGGCCTCCTATATAACCTATATAGGTATACCTACTGAATGTGCAAACTGCAAAGTATATTTGAATTTTCAAAATATTATATAACCTATATTAAAGATAAATTAAATTGTATGAATTATTGCAAATAAAATATACGAAATGATTACTTTTTGATCCAAACTTTTGTTTTCAAACTTTTTAAATCCAAATTATTTGACCAACTAACGAATACGTGAATGGCATAATGTCTATTTAATATAAATTAACGTTTATTTTGTACCTATCTATTAAAAAATCGTTCTAGCTCGCATTACCGTTATTCCTGCGTGTCCTAATTTATTTTATTTATATATTGTTTAATTTCCAATGTGTTTCTCGTTAAGAACTAAAATTTTTCTGGAGAATAGAGAGAACGTGTACTTATTATATATAACTCATCGTATACTGACTGTGGATATAAATATAATAAATACGTATTTCCGTAATTACTAAACTGCAAATATTTAGACGTAAGTTCTCAAAGAGAGCGAAAAATTGTAGTTAATATTTGATTTATCTGTAAGTTGTTTTGCTAAATTATTATCGTTATTAGTAACTATACACTGTTTTCGGATGAATATTTGCTTTTTATTTATATTTATTGCACGTATAATTGAATTAGTTTGAGAGTTTATATTGCTCATGTTCAATATCGTTATAAAATATACGGCGGCGTAGACTGTTAAAGACCCGACTTGCGGGAGAAGACGGCGCAACGCGTACTATTAACTATATATAAATTTAACCCTCGTAAATCCAGCCACAAACTGAGCTTACTGTCAGCAAATCCACGTAGTATATATGCTGCAGTATAAAGTATGTATTATGCAGATATCGGAAAATCTATTTTTAGTATTATACCTAAGTACAGTAGGCATTAGTATGTATACTTATATATAATATTATGCGTACTTATCTATTTGGCAGTAAGTTACTTGGGTGCAGGATAGGTCGTCTGTATGTACATTAAAATGTACATAATATACAAAATGAAATGTTGACGTTTTTTTTTTTTATGACAATCACAATCGTTAAAGATCTATAGTATTCTCGAAGAAAGCTAGGAAAAAAACGTATAAAATTATTTTACTTTAACAATAACATTATATGGTATGAATGATCTATAATATTATATTCTATGACCGTCTTAAAATCCTACACAATACACGTAGTTTTTATACAGGGTTTCGGTATTTTAATCGAAGTCCCTATCACTTTCGACCTTAGCTAATTCATTAAGATTATTACACTGCGTTACGATGATAGATCTCGGTTGAGGACTGAAATGAGTACCTACTGTACTTCTGCAACTGCAGTATAGGTATATAGTATATATAGGTACTACATATTATATAATATATAAATACGATATCAATAAGATGAAACGTCGATTAAATGAAACCAGATTGTGCACTCGGGCTTAGAATAATAGAATCGTGAATAAGATGATGTGATTGGGTGCCCGCTAAGTGACGTATCCAGTTACAATAATTAAATTTATTGCACGCTTCATTTACAATATGTTTGCTACACTGACCGATTTAATCTATAAACCTCGAACGTTATTTACTGTTCATAAATGATAATAAATAATATTAGGATTTAAATCATTAGGAAAAAAAAACTTTTAGATTCTAACATGTGGTAACACTAATTTGGACGCTCGATAGTAACAACTATCGAATTCGATTTTTTTTTCGATAAACATTGAGTGCACAATCTGGTTTCATTTAATCTGCGTGGTCGTACTATATCAGCTAAATACAATATATGATACATACATAAAATGTTGTTGAATGGCGTTTTGGGATTTACCTTTTAAACGTCATATGTAAATGAAATACATTTGGGGACGGACGAAAGACGCGACAAGTCGTCTCCCCCTCCCCCGGATCCCCGAAACCGCGAGAGACCCCAAGTGTAGTTTTTATCGCCCTTCCCCCGCTGCAACAAGCACACGGACGGCATTCCTTCCGGACCGGATATGTCGACTGTGTGGTCGCAATATATTATATTATATAAATAGCATATATATATATATATATATATATATATTAATATAGTGTAATACCTATACGGTACTCGTATATCGTCGAAAATATCGCCAAAGTGGATAATCCATCCCTTTTTTCACCGCCAAAATATACGTATACAGAAAATAGATACTATATCGTCATATTATCATATACGGGTATTTTATTAAAACCCGCGTGTTGTATATATACGATGTCCCCGGAAGGGCTTCCGACGTATAGGAAATCGTACAAAACCGTTAAATAGACGTATACGTATATATATATATATAATATGTACGGCTTCGGATGAAAAATATGGGGCAAACTAACGTCCTGCAGAGAAATATATATATAATGCAATGTATATAGGGATGGGTAAACGTGTACGTTTTGGTGCATTGCAGGTGTATATACGCCATGTATATAATATATCGTATGTGTGTATGTATGTAATAATAATACTGCGGCGGGTCGTGGCGTATCAAAGGAGTTCTTTTTGGCTCCTATTTCTCGATGTGGAAAAAGGATTAAAAGGATGTAATATAATATACAATGCGTACATACGTGTGTATTATGTGCACATCGACGACGACGTTGCGCCGATGGATTAGAACACAGTATACGTATAATAATATGTACGCGGGGTTAGCATCCGACCGGAAAGTTTTCAGTCTAGATATACAATAATGTACGAGTATTATAATAGTATATATGTATAATAGTATAATATGTACAGGGTATGACGAGAAAACAAAAAAAAAAAAAAACCTGCGAAGATACATTAAACGTTTCGCGATGTAAATGCTAGTTATAATTCATAAATGATTATAAATGCGCCGTATTGAAATACTATATTTCATGTTTTGAAGTACACATTATAACCATTTGACCGTTAATGCGAAGAAATGAGATATCATATTCATAAAAAAATAAAAAATTTTTGTCCGATTTTTAATACATTTTTTAAATGAAAATTATTTAAAATTTAAACTGTTCGAAGTTATTTATAATTTTCAATTGATATGAATGATTTCATTTCAAATGATCATAAAAATATTATCAATATAATAGCTATTTTGAAACTATTATAGGTTTTTTGTTTTTGAGAAAGCTTGCGGAGGGAGGGAACCTAGAAAATACGAAAAAAAGCAAAAAAAAATAAATGTTTCGAAATGGCGGAGACCCCAGGTTAAAAAGAAGAATCGTTCCAAAATTTCTCAAATGATCATCTATTTTCTTAAATAGTGGGACCCTGAGGCTATGGCATCATTGCTCTCCCCTCCCCTAAATACGACCTTACGTCACACAGACTCTACATAAACACGATAAAGCAAATACTAATATTAAATCTGTCTCGGGGGGAGGGGGGGAGCTTATTTTCATTGATCTATACGACGGGGTGTAATCTCAATATTTTCCCCGGGCGTACAAATCTTAATTTACATCTTATTTTTTTTTTAACACTGAGAATTTTTGGCTACATGCCTGGTTACGAGTGCAGTCTGCGCCGCAGAGACTGAGATCATCTTTAAGAAAATAAAACCTTTTCCCAAAAGGTACTTATAGTATAATTAGACGGTATATTAATAAATTGTCTAAAACATTTCCCCGAGTGTACAAGCTTTGATAATAATCGAAAATTTTTCGGTCGCATCCTGTATATATATACGCTATATGTACCTATACATTGTATGTATATATTGCAGTATATATATATATATTATAATGTATATCATATAGTATAAAGGCTCGGCGAGACTTGACCCCGTCGTCCTTTTTTCACCCTCTCCTCGCCGATAAAATAATATTCGCACAGGGATTATGTGCGCGAGAGCATAAAATGCAACCACTGCGAGTTTTGCACCATCATTATATAGTCTAACAGTGGGAAGGGATGCAGTCGGTAATATATATAATGTATACGGTGAAAAATTGCCTATATAGAGATTACAGCACGCCACTTTCGTCGTGCGGCAATTTCCGCGGAGGATATACCGTCCCCTCCCTCGCATTATTATTATTATTATTATTATTATTAGACGCCCTTATTATATTAATCGTCCCATATAATATATACACCCGTCCAGCTCCGACTGCTGCAGGGATACGCGCGTCTTATATAATACGTATAATAATAATAATAATATGCTATTATATATTGTGTCGAATGGCACGTATGAAAATTTTACGAGGCTGCAGCATGAGTCGAGTGCCGCCCTGCTCCCAGATAGTAAAATGAATATATCTACACACTGTATATTATATACAGATACCCAGCCAAGAATATGCATTATATAATATACACAGGGTAGTTTGCTCCCCGCCGAAGGGATTCTTCAGAAATGTTATTATATATATATACCAGATACCTTATACCACCGGCCCACGCACATTGTTCGAATGGGAGGTATATACGAACATATTACGTACTCTCTCGTACGTTGGCACGGGTAACCCCAAGGCGGCCGATCTCGGGGCAGAGATTGAACACAACAGCTAGAAATTATCGCGTATAATCAGTTTTCGACGTTGTTGTACCTATAATATACGTGTATCACTAATACACATATATATATTGATAATACGACAAAGTTGGCCGGCGTTAAGTATAATTCGTCCCCGAGGAAAGACGAATCCGTCGATGTGAAATACACCACGCGTCTCATCGTTTGTCGTTATACAATATTATGTACAGGGCCAGTCCAAGGTGTAGGTGAGCTAAGCATCAGCCCGGAGTGGCATAGGTACTTTGGTGAGGGTGGAATTTCTATAAAAGTGATACTTAATCATAAAAGTTTTTAATGTGATTAAAAGTTGACGACCATTTTGATAGCGACTGAAAATGATTGGATTACCGGCCCTGGTTATATATACCTACTAATCTATGTTTTATGATGAACGATAACATGCACAATGAGTATAATATACTCATTGTATGTTATTGTTTCATCATAAAACGTAGATTAGTAGGTATATTATGTATATGTATATTATTATTTACGTTGTCTCGTATTTTCAACAAGTGTGCATTGTACCTACCTAATCCGAAAAAAAAATGTTTTGAAATAGGAAAAACAACGAGCGCCCAAGCTGTATAATACATTAATACACGACGACAATTGTGTTTTATGATTTTAATTGTCAATATACCCAATACTCGGATCCCTATACTATAATAAGCCTCTATAACGGCGGCGATAACCGTTATTTGCACAGCGGCATCTGCATAGAATTGTATCGTAAATTCTATAGTTTTTAACGGTGGCAGCGGTAACACGTGCTATTATAGCGTTACAGTTGTTCGAGGTAATTTCAGTATTGTTTATATTATTACAATGACGCAATAATAGCGTTTTTGCAGTCCTTTTCTTTCGGTATTCCAGTAAAACTTTATTGGCAAGCTAAAATCAGAACGTATTATATTTGGCGCACTTACAGAATGTGCATTAGGGTATCCTCCCGGAAAGTTTTCGAAACACATAGTAAATATAATGCTGAAGACTTTCTAAACTATATAATATCGATCAGGGTTCGAAGTCTTGGGGTTTTAACCCATTAAAACCCACTGGGTACCCACCCAATAGAAACCCAGTGGGTTTTTAAAAATACAAATGTCTCTGTTTATTACTAATTTATTTGTAAAATTAATACATTTAACATTGTTACACTAATAACAAGCATCGTTTTCTTCATTCTTATATTCGTGCATATCAGAATCTATATTTTTTTTCATAATTTTCGATTTACATTTAAGAGGACGTCAGGATGGCTATTTTGAAGGAGTTCTGTATAGAATATTTTTAGGAAATTTTATGAAAAATGAAAATGCAACAATTTAAAAATAGTTTCGTATATGTACATTACATTCTATTGTTGTCATTTTCAAAAGTAATTTTGTTTCTTTTTCGAAAACATATTTTTACTACCTAATAATTGGTGTGGCATCCTCTTAATACATAACTTTACTCCAGAATAACCCAGAAGGCTCAAAATTATATAGGTAAATATAATTTAATGTTTCTGCTTATTGATTTATAAATAAAGTAAATCAAGATTTGATTAAACGCGTTTTTACCCGCATTAAAACCGGAGCTAGTTGAACTTTATCAAAAGACCCGTGATTTTTTTTAATCCTTGAAATCAATCAACATTGAAAATATAGTTCTAAACTAAATTCAACCGCAGCAGAACTCTATCGTGTTGCGCGTTTGTTGCTGAGCTATTGAAAGTTTTAACAGTAAGTGGGTAGGTACTCTATATAGGCCGAGTAATTCGTGAAATTAAAAATAATCTCTTGCACAATTTGAATAATTTCGGTTTTTTTTTTTAACGTTTATGCGGATTAGATCCATTCGTTCGTGAAAAAAATCAATTATCTTCACTGTAGCACTGCAACAGTGATGGGTGTTAATTGACCATACAATTTTTAACAGTACCGTCGATTAAAATATCTATTGATAAATAGGTAGGTACTTTTATGTAATCGTTAGAGAGACGAATTGACGCGGAAGTAATTACTGTTGGAATATTTGAGAAATTAATCGGTAATGAATACAAATCCAAACAAAATGTGATGAACTATGTTATGATGTAATGAACTATACTTAGTGTCAATGGTGGGCATTAACTAGTTAAAAAGTTAATTTTTGTTTAACTTTGAACTCAACTAGTTAATTAATTTGTTTTTTAACTAATTAACTTAACTTTTAAACGTTAATTTTTATAATCATTTAGTTAAGTTAACACGTAAAAAACAAGAAATTGTATCATAGTACCTAATATTAAAAAAGTAAATAGTGGAAATTGTATTCTTAAATATTTGAATAATTCAAAAAAGTCTTGAAATTTAAGACATAAATGTTAAATGCAAAAAAAAAAAAATTAACTTATTTTCAACTTAGTTAATTAGTTAATATTTTTTCAATGTTAACTTTTAACCGAAGGCATTTAGGCTAACTTAACTTGACTAGGTTAATTTTTTCCATTAACTTGCGCACCTTTGCTTAGTGTATTGTCGGTATAGGTTTACGTGTTCCGACGATTTCACGGGGAAAACAACAACGGGAACGTTTCGGCGTGCGGACGAATGTGAAAATCTCGATTTTCTTTCGGTTTACCAGATCGATTAAATTATCGTTTTATATATAGGCAAGTATTATTATTATTATGTACAACCATGAAACGAAATTCGACATATCGGTCGTACGGCCTATATAAAAATATATACCGCAATAATAATAATTTGTAACATAATATATAATCGGATATTACAATGGTCGGGTATTATAGATGTGTATAGTATATATTGTGTGACAGAGACCAGCGCTTAAACACGAACGCAGAACCCACTAACACGATTTACGTATTTCGTTCGTCTATATTGCGTAAACAATACGTATATATAATATATATATATACCATTGTATGTATGTATACTGGGCGGGCGAGTACCATGACGTTTTACGGTACCAAATTTAACCACCGCGGGGGCGGAGAAAGAGGGTAGTTTTGGATAGCGATTTTTGAGCACAAAGACTTTACAATAATACACTATACACTCACGCACACACACATACATATTATGTACGTGTATACAGGGTGTATTGCCAATTTCGTTCCAGATGTAAAAAAGTAACGACAAGTTTTCTTTATTCTAGACATATGCATTTTCATACGTTTAGGACGCAAAATACCCTTTGACCGTATAACAGTATATACTTAACTGCAGTATAAAATGAACACTTTATCCGAGCGAGCGAATACTCTTTTGGAGATATCGGAAATTTTGGAAATTTTAGTTATATATAAGTAGGCAGGTACGTCAAAACATTATTGTATACTATATAGGATAGCATAGACGTCCTCACGGGCGGATATGGAGGATGGATCTCCTTCCATAACCTTTTTTTTTTCTTTTCTTAATGCCGTACACGCCTGTACAGCCTCATCGCAGTACACATTTGGTATCTAGCAGGGCCTGGCCTCGAGGTATAGGCGAGCCTGGCACCAGCCTATAGAGCAGTACATTCGTAGGGCCGGCATTTTTATAAAAAAATGATAGTAGTAAAATGTAATCAAAAGTCTAGATACATATTTTTGATTTAGCCGGCCCTTAGTCTTCACGTTTAAACTAATGATAGTATATTATGATATAATAACACGGCAGGTAAGTGGTTGTAGTGATAATGAGTAAACACTTTCCCACGCCCGTCTAAGATATTATGATTGTAAGGACTATATTAGTTGAAAATTCCGACAAGGGCGATGCTCATTTATTTGATTTTATACATGGTTTTATTTTAATTTGAAGAAATTTTCAACTTTTTTGAAAAAATCTCGTAAGTAGCTACAAGTATTGAAATGTATCTCTAATAGATACTATAGATACTATCTATAAATTATAAATTAATACATAAGTAGGTACCTAGTTATAATTGTTCTTACTTATTTATAATCAATATAATATGTTGTTAATAGTTATATTATTACATATAATAGGTACTTATGTTAAATTTATACTAATTTAGAAATCATTTTTAAGCGTATTTCATTTTGTTTTCCATTTATATTCAGAAATTTTAAATTAAAAAAATTCGTCCAGATACAGATGGTGTATTAAAATAGATAACCATGACGATTTTATTTTTCCTCTACATTTATAAAATATTTCTTTCATAAAAGGTGGGTTTTCTGATGGTTAAATTGGATTTAGCTGGATATTGTAACAACGGCCCTAAATGACTTATAATTCATTTTTATTTAATGTCATTTTTAAGGACCGTTAATATTGTTGGGCATCCACAGAGAAATGCATATTGATTCTAAAGAAGTTCTTAAGGAGGTTCGAGTCGGTCATTTTCTAAGGAGTATTATATAGGCAATTTATCGTACATGATAAAATTTTAAATTCAGAATTTAATGCAGTTAGAGAGGTCATTGAAGTTAATAAAGCTAATAATAAATTAATAAATACACTTCTTTGGCTTGTATCTATATCTATCTAGGTTAAATATGAATTTCAAGGGTGAAAATAATGAAAATAAGACCACATACTAACTCACTTTTTGAACAGAAAGTTGCTTTCGCTGTGACAAAATTGTGAGACTTTTATTTTAATTCTGAAAAAAGCATAAGATTCTTTGACATCTTTTCCCGGTTTTAATCGAGGCGTTTTTCGAAATACGAATTTCCGCTTTAGACACACACACACACAAGTGAATAATTTTTAAAATATGGAAATTTTGTTTAATCATACCGAAATCGAAAATTCATATTTCGAAAAACGCCTAGATTAAAACGTAGAAAAGATATCAAAAAATATTATGCTTTTCACAGAATTGAAATCGGATCAGCCAAAGTCACAGCGAAAGGTCTAAAAACGATATTTTCTCGACCGACTCGAACCCACCTTAATATGTCTCGGTTTAAATGTCTAGACAATTTAACATAGTTTTGTTGATTTATCAATGTATATATTTAATATAAAAGTAGTATAAGTACCCAAAAATTAAAATAACGAAAATTAAATAATAATGTGTGCAATCAGTAACGCGTATATTAGTATATAGACACCCTGTATACATACTATAGTCGTAGATACGTACATATATACATATTATATATATAAGTACTATCTAAAACTACAACTACAACCCCGTAGCTCCGAAATAAGGGAGGAAAGGATACCATAAATCGCAGACCCCTTTACGGCCTCGTGTGCGGTACCGATAATGTATACGGCTGTATAGAGGACTTACAGTCGACGTAATAATGATTTGGTGGGTGGCGGAAGGGAGGGAGGAGGCGTTATTTCCTGTCCGAAACAAACGAACGCGGACGGCAGTCATCGCGCGCGCGCGCGCGCGCCCGTTCATAGGAAACATGACCGTTTGATTTACCTACCACGCGGTCGCCGTCTTTTAATGGGCCTGTGCCCGTGGCGGGCAGGCGCGACGCGGGGGAGCGTTCTGTTATACGCACAGAGTCGGCATTCGGCACGGTTTTTCGGCTCGCGCGACGACGTTTATCAATATAATATATTATCAATATTATACAGTAAACCCTGTGCCGACCGACAGTGTTTGTTATGTTCGTTTTGTATGAAAATACATAGATATAAATAGAATTTTGTTCACGACGGAATACCGCGCGTGGTAAATATGGCGGACCGATAGAAAAAAAAAAAACATGGAAGAAAACGTACCCATTTATAATATAATATATAGGTATATAATATACGAGTATATGATAATATATTATCGTATTTACACACGAGTCTCGATAACACCGGGGTGAGAAAAAATTAGTATACTGCGCTGCTGCTGTCGGGGGCGCATCATTGATCTCTCGATATTAGGTATATTGCCCTACCCCTCCTCCCATCATCGGTGATAAAATATTACTACGTAAGTTTTAAAGAGAACGTATTGAAGTGATGTTTTTTATTTTTCACTCGAAAAAGTTTTAAAAATAAAGAGCGAATTTTCGAATATTCACCGGGGCACTTGCGCGTGTTATGTAGGTATACATTATACTATATATACGTCATATATATGTATATAATATTATATACACAAAGTTATACGTTCAGTTTTATTTTTTATCTACATCATATTTGCGAGGTGCAGAAATGCGTTATACACATATTACACACATTCATTTACCGGGGACCCGCGAAAAGAGGACCCCCACGGGAAAAAATCATCGTCTAGACGGGAACCCCCACAACAGACGAAGGCCGTTTTTTTTTTTTTGAAAATTCTAAAATATTTAAATCTGTTTATCTCGACCCATATTTTGTTCGATGTAGTGTATAGGATGGTTTTGCGTGTATGTTATAATATATATATATATACTTGATTCGGCGGTAATGATTATACTGACCCCAAATGTCGAAGGCCAGAAATGCATGCAATACGCGTATTATATAATAGGAATTGTAGGTATATATATTATTATAAGCGACGTGTCCTCGGCGGTGGTCCTGAAAACGGATACGACGGGCGCAATAAATCTACGGAGAATCGGTGGCGGGTTAAAGTTGCGAATTGATTAACGGCCAAAGTCCACGGATATATACCCCCCCACGACTTTCCTCTCTCTCTCTATATACATATATATATATATGTATTTTGTATAATGTATATTGTAATAGCCTGTCATTTGTTGGATATATACGTCCGTCCTACACTCGGTCGTCGTTCCCGCGAGAAATGCACAGCGACAAACGCACATTAATCCTGTGTAAAACTGTATATAGGAATATAATACAATAATATCATGTAGACGATAATTACTATTTGAATGCAGAAAAAAAAAATCAAAATCAATTTGAAAAAATGTACCTACTTCACTTTATCGGACAGCATTCGACAAAACAATTCTGAACGGAGCATCAGTGTAATATAATAATAGTATAATTTAAAAAAAAATGGTAACCATGGTAATTTCATTTGTTATTTGGTTATTTCTCCTACGTTTATAAGTAAATTATAATTACACGCTTAAGGAAACTATTGGAAAAATCTAAAAATGACCTCTTCAAAGTCAATTCCTTCTGGTAGAAAAATTGTTCATAGAGAAAAAAAATTAACAAGTACCTATTTTCCAAATAAGTTTTACTTTTTATTATATCCTATTCTAGGGATATGGAAACCGGGGAATTTAACATACGAAGAATATAATTAATAGTTCCTAACATCCATCCGGCTGCCCTTAGAAATTCGTGTGCGGTTACCAATATCAAGCAGGGATGATACTCAGAAATAAAAAATAAAAAAAGAATCATACATTTTTCACCGACTTGCCGACCGGAGTTTACTGACTGGATTTTATCGACTGAGTATGTTGATCTGATTGGGAGATGTAATCACACCCACACTACTACTCTCGTATTATTATTATATTATATTAATATAAAATGTATACTATGTACTATTCATGTTATACTATTGCAATGGCATTTTGTTATTTGATTTCTACGCGAAAAATTTTATAAATAAAAATAATTATTTATAAAACACAAATGGTTTTAAAATTCTGTATAGTAAATTGTCCATACGCACGAATAGAAACCAGAAATTCAGCACACCCGTAGAGTGTGCTTTTCCCAACTTGTTTACAGAATACAATGATGACTCTGAGCTATCTCTTCTATAAGCTCGGAGAGAATGGAGCTTTTAAGAGATGACCTGTTCAGATATTTATAAATTGCACATATTTATACTCAATAATCGATGCGATAAGTCAGTAGTGATGGACCAATTAATAAATAAGAAAATCTACAAATAGAAAGTTTAAAACGCTTTAAAGGGGGGGAATACTTGACTTCTCGATAGCGAATACCATATTCCACCGTTAAATTCTTAACTCTATTATATGTACCTCCCGAGTTAAAAGTATGATCAAATGTATATTATAGGTATATAATATACATTTTATATTGCAAAACTGATGTAAATTAAAATTAAAACACTAAATAATACAATATATTCATACAGCTGGCTGCTGCACCTATATTGTTTTTTTTTCTTTTTTTACCGAGTTGGCTTTAGTATAATCATTTTTGAAAAATTTAACTTGTGTTATTTTAAAAATAATAATTTTAATAGTGTTGAACAAAATATATACATAAAAAAATGTTATGTTTCATAATATATTTAGGTAATATACGTATACGCGTCATTTGGACGCGGCAATTTCAACGCACATCAAATTGGACGTGGTTATTTGGACGCACGACAATTGGACCCATACCACTCTCTAACCTGTGTAAATTCGTCTGTGCATTTGGGTGAGAGTCAATTGAGCGCATAATATAATAACAAAATCTATTTGTACCTATATATGTGTATTTATAAATTAGTAAATATTTTTCAAAATGTGGAAAAACATTCATGGTTATTTTATACCAATAAAAGTGACCTACAATTTATCTTTTATTACTTTAAATTTAGACAATCGTGGATCCTAATAATATGGACTATGGTAGGTCGCATACTTTACCAATGCCATCCGATAATTGACATAATATTACGTTGTACACGGGGCTTGATTTGCGCAAAGGGATTCGGGACATTTGCACACAACAAGCAATAAGCAGAATAATAAAATAAATAATGTCATTCACGTAAATTTGACGCCAATAATTTGAAATTGTCCAGGGCCTCTGAATTTTAGTAAACCATAGAGAGTGAAATTCGGAGCGATTTGATGATTTTAAATATTGTATTATGTACATTTGCGTGTACCTAAATAATGCACGTAGTATAATACAGGGTTATAACATTCATATAATATATAGGATATTTCAAATTTGATTAAAAAAAAAAAACAGTATAATGAATTACATTTTTATATTTCGTGGAATTTATATTTTGAGTTTGTTGCGTTATAATTGTATTTTATGCACGATTTGGCTTTTTATCGAGTGGGTAAAAATGGAAAGAAAAACCAAATACTTATAATACATTATGTACGTTTTCAATAAATTACATTAAATTATAAATTCAAAAATATATATTAAATACATAAATTCAATTAATTGCAATTTTTATTAAAAAAATGATCGCAGTCTACTCTGGGTCAATAATTTTGGTTTAAATGTCTGAGAAATTATCTATATTATATTATTGCAACCTTCTATATAATATAGTCTGTATATTATATTATGCGAAAACGCAATTATGAAATCGGCAAACGTATAGTTTGTAATAGTAATGTTTTTTAAACGGAAATTAAAAAAAAAAAAAAACATAAAAAAATGACATTACAACACTGCAGAGTTACTTCATATTATGCTTATATAATATGATGTGTATGTAATATCGGTTTCACGAAACCTTATTTATTTAATATCGATTATATTTCTGAAAATGATTATTTTATTTTTTTATTATCCATCTTATAGGCCGTATAGAGAAATGAATATATTCATTTACCGCTCCGTTGAACCATATATATGTATATATTGTATAAAATACCATATTTATTTTTATAGGAAAACACGTGCTGATCAAACAGTGGCGAAAACAATATATTATACGAGATTCCTGATGCGAAAACGATGCGTGCGTATGCATAGACCTCAATAAATAATTAATAGCGTCATATGCACTTGTGAAAAATGGAGTGGAATTTTCAATTTTGTATTTAATGCATAAACCTGCTTCTGCATAGTTCGCATATAACACATATCGGGAACTTTTTTTTTTTATTATTATTACTTTTATTTATTTTTTAATGACTAGTCCTCGTATGAAAGCAAAGGCTCGATTTCAAGTGGTCTCGCTCTTTTGTCCCACGTACGAAATACAAAAAAAAAAAAAAGAAACCTATATAGCTTTTTACTACATGTATATTATATAATATTATACTATAGTAATCTTTTATATAGGATATATGCATTAAATATGTACAGAGAAAAATTGCTTTTGCCAAAAGGCTGAATACTCGTATATATATATATATATATATTATATACATGCATTAAACGTTTTTGAATAATACATTAGGCGAAAACGACTCTGGAAACGCACTTATATTAAACGCGGTGTTGGTTCGAAATTCGACGACATAATTGTTATAGTATAGTCATCGTATAGATGTTCTAAACATTTGAAGGCGAATAGGTTTTTCCAAAGGTGTGCTAATTTTCGTTATTACGCATAATGTTATACAGTATAGGTAATTTGACAAATATGATAGAAAAAAAAAAAACAACCCTAAAGAAAATATAATACATTAGGCTGAAATGTATTTCGGTATTCCGAATATAATGTTGGATTATCATGCAGGTAAAACACATTTATGGAACAATTAATCCAATCACAAAAGACGCACATCAATATATTAGGCATTTACAACGCAAAACAACATAAATCATAAATAAAAATATGTCAGCCGTTTGTGTATTATTTTTTTTTTTTTTTTTTTTTTTATAATAATATATTCTAATCACACTAAAACTATATAATATATACATATATATGTTCAAACACGTTAAAAACAAAAACCATAAAAAAAAAAAAAATTAACAACGAAGATGTATTATAGTTTAAGCAGAAGAGAACAAAATATATGCTCAATATATATATATATACATCAATACGTGTGAGTTAATACAAGAGGAAATTATTATAGCGTCCGTCAATCAATATATTACGTCATTATAATATAATATATTATGATATACGCATATGTTTATGTAGAAAGCCATGTGCACATTTCAGCTGTTTGAACGCTGCGTTTTAGTGGATATTATGTTAGTGTTTTTAAGTTTCAATGATTCTAGAATATTTATAATATAATACAATATACGTATACTGCACAAATCTATAATATACCTATTATAAATATATTATATGTATCAACTTATCGATCAAGCCGTATGTTTGTCAAGTCCTTTTAAGAAATATACAACAAACAAAAATAAATCAAATAAACAATAGTAAAACAAAAAAACAAAAATGTACAACGGACACTATATATAGTATATATAAAATATGTATTAGGTATATACGTAATATTATAATCAACCGCAAACTCATATCTACACATACGTCTACACATCTACGGAGTTTTTACGAGTATGTTATTAAACGATTATTAGGGCTGTGAATTTGTAATAATATTAATAATAATGTTTTTTTTTTTTTTTTTTGTTTGTTAACTTGAAATTATCATTGTTATAAAAATAATAAAGTTTTTAAATCAAGGACATATATATATATATTTTTTTGTAGGAGGGGGTTTGGCAGGGTGTTAAAACTAACTTAATAGTGTTAATAATTGGTCTTCCGATAACGCTCCAAAGAGCTAACATATTATATTCTATATGTAAGTATTATATTATGTATTCATATGTGATATGAATATTAATTTTAAAATATGTATAATATATATATATATTTTTTAATAATATATTTATATTATTTACATATGCATTTATATAAGTGGCGGCTCTAGCATTTAATTTGAAAGGGGGGTGGGCTAAAATTGACTTGATGACCTTTTTTTTTTTTTTTTTGGTTTATTAGATGCCATAAGTACTTTAGTGTGAAAATTATATATAATATTTACGTTTTTTTTTTAGGATTTTGGGAGAGGGCCCCTGCCCCCCTAAAGCCACCACCTGATTTATATATATATACATTTTTTTAAATTATGAATTGTTAAAATCGACCTGTTTAAAAGTTCATACGTCCAAAAAAAAACAGAAATCATGCCCTTCTGTTTCTTGTAGTATATAGATTATAGGTATAAAGTTCCAATAGTGTGCGTCAAAGTATTGAATTTTGAAACTTTAGTTTTACTTACACATTGAAAAAAAAAAGGTCCAATTAGGTATATTGCATTTCATGCAAACGTTTTTGATATATTTTTGTTATTTATTTATACTATACAAATTATCACGATAGTGGAATAGATGTGATAATTATAATTTTATGCAAAAATTTATATAGTACCATATATTATATGAGTATCTATATATTATAAGAAATATATTTCTTTTTTTTCGAGTAAATTAAATATGAAATTTCAAGATTTTGCATTTTTTATAGTACAATATATATTCACAGCCCTAATTATTTTTATTGTTATTATTATTATTATTTGTTTTACAACGATCGACTCCTGTGACTACCTATCAGCTATATGATGACTTACTTAACGCTGAAAAATAGAGGGTCTGTCATGAACAGGTACGAACACGGCCGAACAGGCGCGAATGTCGGGTATGTTCATGTAAGTAGGAGGAACAGTATTCCCGTCCTCCTTCGGCCCTCTGAGGTTGGAAAATTCTATCCAACCACATCAACGACACGAATACGTTAAATCCGTCATTATAATAATTTGTGTTCGACTCTGAACACGGTTTGGTCAAAGGCGTTCATAAGTATAGCCTAACAGAACCATACGGTATATATATGAATACATGTAATATATAATATTTAATAAGTTTCGGCTTTTAAAATTAATTTCAAAATATGACTAAAATATTGTCGTTTTTATTTTGTATTTTTAATAAAAATAATAACCTCTTACCTTGTGGATACTCGTAACGGAGCCTGGGAATACAGTTTGGAAGTAGCGATAGCCAGCTTTATACCTTTTCGGTAACCCTTGTGTTTAAATGATCCCTTCGAATCTAAAAAAAAAGAAAAAAAAATAGACAAATTAATTAATGTATATATATAATATTTGTATTGCGCAGAGCGTCCGGGGGTGGGGGGGTGTAGGATATATTCCGTGACAAGAATGTCGAGGGACGCTTTGCAAGCAAAAAAAAAATCCGGAACTCGAGAAATATAATAATGGGCAGACCGAGCAAACAAAGCCATTTATCTCGTGCAGCGAACGGTGGACAACCCCGAAAAGGATTATATTCAATGTTTATATTTACACAAAGGAGACTTTTTGTCGAGTTTTCGGTAATGTCTAATCCCTGTAGTATGTGTTTGTTTACGGTCGTTTATTCGTTCATAAGGTTCACGTCTGATGGGTCTATTTTATATAGGAATCAGTGGCGTAATTTGAGCGTAGGTGTATGCACGAGTACATATAGTTGTGAACTGGAAGATAATCAAAACCAGTGTTGATTCACAAAAACTACTCGTGCCTAGAAATAATTAAAAGTTCTACAGACAATCGGAAGCTATGAAAAAATGCTCAAAGTATTATAACATAATATTAAATAGGTTTCATTTTGTTCAAGATATAAATAAGATATTTGAGAAAAAGAGTTTATTGGAAACACCAAAAAAATTCGTTTTTTAACCATTGAAAACCAGGATTGTTTATACGAATGTTGACCAGTTGAGGAAACTAACTCTGTATATTATTATGTTGTATAGAGTGAACAAATTTTCTTATTTGTCATCAAATGATGAGCAAAAAAAAAAAAAAAAAAAAATGGTTTAAAAATGTACATATTTATTATCGAAATATTTTAAACAAGATAGAGAAATAAACACCTACGCTTCTTAAATCATGGCTGCAACACACAAAATATCATATTTTTAATTTCTTCAGTTACGCCACCGCGATCGCTGCACGTAACTCTCGTTAAGTACATTCAAGTTTATTATGTTCCACCAATGATTATAAATAGTTTAATAATTTACCCATGTCCATTAATAAATCACGACGACCGAACATTATATTATACACACATACAATATAGTATAATATTATATACGTATATTTGTGTAGGAAATCATTTTTCGTACAAACATTTAAATACATAAATTAGGTACATACACCCCATCATATAATATATCGTTATTATTTGTACAAGTGTTTCATACATTTGTTATACCTATTGTGTTTTCAATTAATCGACAAATAATATATAATAGTATGTTCGATAGAATAGATTGGGTATTTTTGTGTAGAGTCGAACGATGCGCATTTTGTATTTTACAGTATATAAATAATAGCATAGCAATAGGTAAAATACGGACCGTTTTCGGTTGTTTCGAGGTTTGAGATTTGCGTATGTATGCATAACTAATAACCATGTAAAATATGGAAAATTATTAACCTAGATATGTATCTAGTATTACTCGTATTATAGGTATCTGTTATATACGTTATGTGAAAACTAGCTTGAGTAGTTGAGTGCAACACTTACTGGTCTCAATTCCCTATAAGTGTAACTCATTATAGACTACTTATAAGTGTAAAATGGTATTTGGAGTTAGTATTTTATAGATAAGATTAGAAATTTAAAATGGTTTCCGTATATACTATTTCTTATTAATGGAAGTGATGCTTCTGTATTGTTCTGTTATATAACTATAACCTACACGTACAGACTGCGTTACCTACTGATAACAAATCCGTCATATATCTCACCAACCGAATAGGTAATAAACAAGATGTGATAAAGACATCTAAAGATTCAAGATGCCATCAATGGGTTTGAGTTTTAAAAAGAAACGTACACATTGTACATTATAGAACATATTATTATAAGTTGAATAGAAATTAAAAATAATATAATGGATAGAACAATATATTATCTTTTTAATACTTTTATCATTAAACCGATTCTTGCATTTGGTTTGAGTACGTTATTGACACTAACAATTTTCCAGTCTAGCTGACATAAAGAACACTAGCATATGCATAACATATCTTAAAATTACATTACTGTGAGTTGACTGCAAAGAGCGAACTTAAATTCTAATTAAAATCAAGTATACGAATCATTATAAACACACAAGTATATTTAATTTCGGTTACTATACCGTATTATACAGTATAGCACTATACAGTATAGTATTATACCCTGTGATTCATTAGATTGCACGTATTTAATCCATAATTAGTAATTACTGATATAACGAGACCCTAATCTATGCTATAGTTCTGCCATGCGATACGAATATGATTTAAATGTTTAATCGAGTGCGATATGATACTCTGGAGAATTTAACACTGAGATGATAATATCGAAAATTATACTACGAAAAATAAATTGATTTTATCTAGACGAAATAGACTATCGTAGATTAGTTATAATGGACATTTTAATTATTCAAATGTACTTATATAGGTAGGTATGCGTTTATATTATATAGCGTTTGGGGCAAACGTAATGAAAGAAGGACAGTGGGATGAGAGAGCTGTATTATCTAGTATTCTTGTACAATGTATTAGATAAATCAAGTTACATTTTAAACGATAATGTTATCATATTTTTCATTGAAGAATTTTTCTGTATCGAACGTTGACAGTCGACAGTATCGGCAGTTTAATGTGTTAAAATTAGTTTTCGAAGAAAACATGACTTATTATTATTAACTAAATGCATTGCATTCCTCGTCACCTGCCTATTGAAACACTCTTGACTTGTGATAAACAAAGAGCAAAGTGTATCGTAGAAGAAAACTTCATTATTAACATTTATCCATGCATATGCATTATGCATGTATGCATTTATGCATATTTTGATTATTATCATTACATTTTAAATAAAAACGTGATTACAGGAGTAATTGATCTTAGATATCATGGAATAAACGAGTTAAAGGGACGCAATAACTGCAATTTTTATGGGGTTCTGTAAAGGCAATTATTAAGAAATATTATGAAAAATAAAAATCTAATATTTTAGAAGTATTTAAGTATATTTTAAAATTAATCTAAAAAGCCCGTACCCCGTCCTGTATTATTAACACTTTTTATTGATTTATAATCACAAAATTTCCACCTAAAAGACCAATAAGAATAACAAAATTGTACATGTATAGTATTTGGGAAGTCGGATTTAAAATCTGTAAACAGATTTGAATATCTCGGCATGTCTTCTGGGGATCAATTGAGACATTTTTAATGATAAATAACACGGTAAAAATAAATAAATAAATAAATAAATAAATAAAACCTAAATCGGTCTCTAGAAGATAAGCTGACTTTTTAAAGTCCCACAATTTTGTCATGCTTTTAGGTCGATTTTTCGTTGGTGTTGAGGCCCCTTAATAGTTAGAAGTAATTTTTCTTCTATAATACCCATTTTTGATTATCAAATACTATATGACGGATATTGGTTTAGAGCACATTCAGTAAATACCTGTATGTTTATTAAGAAAACATGATAACGTTTACAAGAATTAATACTGCATGTGTATACTTTTACAGAACGTGTGATAAAACTTTGCAACTTTTCGTCCGAAAAAATTTATTCATTATAGTTGTTAAAAAGTAAACAGAAACTATAGAATTAAATTAAATTAAACTTTATTTATAACTCGATGTAGGTACAATGTTTATCGTAGGTTTATAATATAATGTTATAAACTATATAGGTGTACCACCTACCCGCAATATTATATAAAGTTTTTCGTGAAAAACATTAAATAACAGGCAGAGGACCGCACAGGTAAGAGAGGATATGGGATGTGGGGTACTCGTTTAAAATATTACGTAAGTTAATCAAAAAACTTTTTCGGCAGGTTCACGTCTAATTAAAATACACGTTACCGAAACGGGTGACACGTGATTGGCGTCGGCACACGGTTGTCTGGCAAAAGCAACACAAAAACGCCGCGTGCCCGTATGTATATACGTCGTATATGTGTACAAGCCACCGGACATGTTTACTTTTGGACCAGAGAACGTTTTCCTTTATTTTATTTCATTTTTAATATATCTTCCGAAATTTATTTTTATTCACCGGCGGCTCTCCTCCGGTAATGGACAAACAGCGCGGTAATGGCGTGGCTGCACTGGCAGAGGTAGCGCGTCTATAAATAATGGGGACCACGCCGCCGTCTAACCTATATAGCGTGCGCGCCATCATAGTTGTACGCGTCTCCCCCACCCGCACTCGCTCATTTACTTTTTCTTCCCGGATAGTATGATATATTCGGTGGCTTTTTTTTTTTTTTTTGTATATTTCGTCGATCGTACTATGTATAGTGTATACCATATTATAAAATAAAGTATCTAATATTGTGCGTGCGCCATACGAGTGATAGGATATTTTAAAAATTATTACATGTATTTAGCTCTTGGCCCGAAACTCGGCGGTGGCAATAAAATACATATATATACACGCAAAATATCGGCGAGAAATGGTTTGAAAGTACACGCACACGACATATAATATTATCTACGATTCTCGTGTTTGTTGTAGTAAATTTTTTCTGTTTTTTTTTCGTATAAAATGAAAATCTGGCCGGTGATTTATTACGGCGACCGGCAGCGTTTTATTGGCAAAAGCGCGTTACCAGCAGTTATATACATACAACAATACACGCGCGTTTAGCCACCATCAAAAGGACCCCCAGGTCGTGACAAACGAGCCGAAATGAAGTTATAACACCGGAGCAAAATCATAGGATATTTTCGTAAGTTTATTCGATTTTTTTTGACGTCTTCTAGTCCATTAATCGCAAAAGATCGGACGGTGCTAGCTGCAGGGGGGGATAGAGATTGATTGGTGGTGTTGTATTCGCCACGCGACGCGTCCCGGGGACGTAATTCAGACACACTTCATCGTCGTTGGGAGGGGGGGGAGTATCGTCAGTTAATTTTTCAAACCCTGGTGATATAGTGTTGGTTTTACGCCATATATAGATATAACATAATGTAATATATACGTATATAGATGTATTTGAAATCTCATCGTCCATTCGAGGATGAGGTGACCGAAAAGAAAAATTACACGAGGCTATCTACCGTTACCGGACACCGGGCGTAATTGGTCGGAAAATGAATGGAAAGACAATATATTATAAACGTTCGTTTTTCGAAGAAAGGGAAAATAAATTATATTAAACGAGAGAGTATAATTTATAGAATGACAATAAAAATTACATAATATACCTACGTTAAAGTTTGTACGATGTGCATATATATATATATATATATATATATATATGGGCTTTACGGATTAAAGGCGTTTGCGTGTGTGACTTTCAAACGTGTTATTAATTATTATTATTATTGGTGAAAATTACAAGATTTTTAATCGTCGCGTTTAATGTGAAATTTACGATATCTCAGTATGCCTATAATTTATTCGATATACTAAAAAAAAGCTCAACAAAAAAGTGACAGTGTTTTTAAAACAACAAAATGTCGAATATGTTTATATATAATGAAATTGCTCTCGAGTATAATTGATATTATTATGGAACGATAAGCTTAATTCTACCCGTTCCTATAGCCACCACCGCAAAAAAAAAATCCAATTATCATCACGATACGCCACTATCAACTATTTTGACTACATCGTTTAGGAAGGATTTTATATACCGTGAGTATGAATAAGCGAAACAAAGTGGAACCGATTAAAAACGGCGCAAATAGATGCCGTTAGAAGTAAAAACGTACTTTAGGTATACCTATATATATATCAACACGTAGGTACAGATATTTCTATATCAATATGAATAATGCCACGGGAAAGCGGCGTATGATCGTAAAGCCGAAAAACGAAATATATGTTAAACTCTTGAAAATGTCCTTTAAAATTAAATTTACAATGTTTTTACGATACAGAATCTTTTCATTTGTTCTGTATTATCTCTATATAGTAATGTACTTACAAATCTAGGCTATAGCCAACATTTTTGGAAAATATTTAACCATTTATTCCAATAAATTAACGAGACATAATATATATATGGCAGAGAACTGAATTGCGGTCGCTTACTCGCTATAATATACTTATCCTTAAAGTTTGTACGGGGTTTCAATAAGAGATCCATCCCAATACCGTATAAAAATTTTGAGGTTGACTATTGAGTTAAGTAATGCATAGGCATAGGTATTATTATATTTTGAAGTTCTGATTTCGAACAAATACCTATTGAAAAATTTGGTTTATTTGACAAACACGTAATCCAAAACCAGTATGGTTCAAAGTCTAGTCGAAAATATCAAAAGACGCCGGATGAAGTATATGGCCTGAAAAGGTTTGCTCCCCCGTAAATATATGTGGGCTAATTTTATGCCATATGGTTATAGGTCTACTATACTATATAGAATTAAAATTAAAATATACATAATAATAACGCGGGGACGACGTAAATCCGAGCGGGGTTTTAATAATAAAGTCCCTCGCGCAGACGTGACTGTATGCAATGTATATATATTTATAATAATTATATAATATATACGAGAATATAGAGTCATAAAAGAAAATATAATAATACTAACAGCGCGTTTCTTCCATGCCGCATACCTATTGTGTTTACATATATTGTCGTAGTATTATAACCGAATCGGCTGAGAATTTAGACTGCAGTTATCGGATTTTCGTAAACTCGCCAGATTATGCGGCAACACGAACGAAAATCCCGCGGACAAAGCAGGTTTTTTTTTCTCGTCATCGTTTTATATTTTATTATTATTATTATTATTATTATTATTGCAGGGTACGACGGTTCCCGACCTAGGACTTGTGGCGAACGTCCATCTGAACATTTACCACCACCACCACGCGGTCGAAAGCTTAGCTCGCGTGTGGATGACGTTGCGGCGAATCGGGTGAACGAGTGGGTGGGCTGTCAGGGGAGACCCAGACAAACACTCGTACAGTGATAAAGCGGTGGCAGATGGCGGGACGGGGAGGGGGCGAGCGTATATAAGGGGCGCCCAATCAATACTCAACCCGCCGCCACCGCACGCCACTGCGCTGCTACCCCACGAGCCAAGCGCGTATAACCCCCTCCGGCCGGTTGACGGTCAAAATATAGCTTATATATATATACGTGTATCACTCCACCCTCTCGGCACTTTATATATACACTTTTTACGTTATTATATTACGTATAATATATATATATATATATGCATGTTATATATATCAAAATCCTTCGGGCGATCCCCCCCTCCCCCAGAGTTACTAAAAGTGTAAAATATATTTCGCTTGTACTATGGGTGTGCGCTTGGACATAAGTTTTAACGTTTAAGCATAGGTAATAATAATAATAATAATAATAATAATAACAATTATTATATTATTGTATTTTCGCGAGACTCGAGTTTTTTTTTTTTCCTGGTAAACGCGTATACGCGATAATTTCGAAGGGCGCGATGTTGGCGGTGGTATAAACGCACGCTGCATCGGAAGGGACCGCCGGCGGTGGCGGCGGCGAATTCGGCGTGGTGGTGGCGATCGATGACGCGTTGCCAAAAAGACGCGAAAAACGCGGCGCGGTTGCGAATTACCGAATTACACGCCGTATTCGCGTGTACACATTACACGTGGAACTCGTGAAATATATATTCCGCACATAATATCCATACGAGTACGTTTCAATAATTATCGTATTATTATACACCCCTTACAGTATAATAATACGGGAAACGTACAGAAATTATATTATTTATAGTACCTATATAATATACAGAAAAAGTGACGAGGTGAATCATTATCAGCGTCGGGTAGTAATAACGTAACGGACGTTACTCGTTACTGTAACGTAGTTACTTTTTCTAGTTACGTAAGAATAACTGTACGTTAGTTATCTGTGTAAGTAACTTTGTAAAATAACGCGTTGCATATCTACGAATAAAAAAATAAAAATCATTCTAATAAATTCGTCTAAAACTGCTGATGGCCCGTCACATCTGCGAAAATTAGATATTTTAATGATTGTACGATTTTATATAATAAGTAGTTGTAGGCATGATATTGACTTTTATAAATTCGGCTGAAAATTGTCAGAAAAAAAAAACATATATTTTTTACATATTATTTTATAAATTTAATTATTACATATTTAAAAATGTTGACAGTAACGTCATTGTAACTAGTTACTTTTGAATTAAAACAGTAATGTAACGCCATTACTTTTGTATTTAGGTAACGAAAAAGTAATCTAGTTACCTTTTAATTTTGTAACTAGTAACGTAACTAAACTAAAACTACTTTTTCAAAGTAACTAACCCAACACTGATCATTATATCATAATAGTCTATAGTATAGAGTATATTATTATAAAGAACACAGGGCAGTGAAACGAAACGTGCTTTCTGGAGAATTCTTAATGGATTAGACGGGGGTGGGTGACCGCAGCTGAGGGGTGAGAGAGAGACACACACACACACACACACACACACCGATGTGCACGTAAATTTATAGGATCTAATTAGTTTGGTGTCAATATAAACCGAATACGACGGCCATACTCGTGTATATATTTGTATATGTATACATGTATATTGTGGCGCTAAATCAACGCGATAATGTCACGCGATAATTCACGTTTGGCGGGCTTTCCGCCGCCAGCAGAATTTCTATTTCCAAACGCGCGCGACGGCCGGGCCGTCCGCCTCCGGGTCTCTCGCGTACGCGTCTAATCGCGTCGCTATTGAAACTTTCAGGGACGTGAGCGCGCACAATCATAATGTACGTAAATAAGGTCAAAATAATTTCCATAATGTTTGAAATTAAAAAATTTACTGCCAAGAAATTCGGGAAAGGCTCCTGGACACATCCCCTCACGGTTGTGGCCTTGTAGCGGCCGACGGTCGAAGCGGAACCGATGACCGCGACGAAAGTCGGATGCTCGAAGATGGGTTTTTCGCCGCGAGGTCAACGGCTAGCGTGCGTACCTAACCTACAAGACGGACGTCGTCACCGTCGCGGTCGGCGTGAACACATGTATAATATATATATAAAATGTATACAAGTACTCACTTACCACATCAACCATCTAACGTTACAGCGTTAACAGCACAAGTATACCTAAGCGGCATAAAGGTACTATGTACAATGTATTCTAATTATGATTTAGACGGTCTAAACCACGAGTCTCTCGAATAGTTTTTCCTACAATGCTTCTTACATTAAGAAATAAATAAAAATAGCAATCCCTATATTCTTAACAGTATATCTACACTATAAAATCATGGATTAGGTAGAATTTGTTGATGATTTGGGTTTAAGAACATGATTTACACGTCAAAATTACTTTAATCGTTACATTACGATAAATATATTTTTATTATTCATTTTGTTTTTCAAATTTGAAACTCGCTACAGTAGCTCAATCAATTTCGAGTTAGAACTTAGGACTACATAATTATAGTTCATCATACGTCGAAATGACTTTAAAAAATTCAGCATACTCGATGTTTGTATAGTATCAATAGAAGGGGTTGCTATTTAAAAAAAAATCAAGTTGTATATGGACTCACGTCTCACGCAGGGTCAAAATTTGAAAAATTTCCTAAATCTAACCATTATCTTTACCAAAAAACATATGATCCAAATTCAAGATTATCTGAAAGATTTATTCCGCGTTACCTTCTAAATATGGAACACACTGTATATAATTATATAGTTTATACTACTGTGGTGAAGGTCAAAACTGAGTGTATGTATAGACCTCAACAGAAGTTCTAGTCTAGAGAACTGTGTATTATTACAATTATTTTATTATTATGTGTGCGTTCCATCTAGCACATAAAAGCGCATATTATTAAATAATCGTATAGTGTATAGTGTATAAACGATCGTCACACCGAGGATTATGATGTGTATTGTTTTCCGTCGATATTCTATTATAATATAGGTTTGGGATTAGGACATATAGGTATGGTGTCGTCTGAGGTAGGCCAAGTAGTAGAGAAACATAGTAACTAGATAAAAAGATAAAAATACCCAAACTATTATTATTTTGGTTAAACTGTAAAACATGATATCATTTCATATTAACTTGTTGATTACGAAATCCCATGTACTGATAAGTGATAATGATATGTTTTTACAGTTTCGCCAACATTAAAATATGGGAATTTTTATCTTCTTATCTGGTTACTATGTTTCTCTACCACTTCACGTGCATCAATGTTATCCCCTGGCGATACCTATTGATACCAAACGTGACCTATATAATATTATACCTACGACGTTTATTGTCTTCGGAAATGACACGGAAAAGAGTCGTGTTTTTCGCGGTTAAAACTGCTTGTTTTGTTCGTTTTCTGTTGTTTCAACGTAAATAATAGCTATGTATTTTATTAGTGACGCAATTTAATACTTTTTCTATTAGCCAGAAACAAGCCATTTTACTTGATATGAAATATAAACAGTAGAATTTCGATTATGGTGTGTCCGCACCAGGTTCAATCACGAATCATAATATTATAAAGATAGTATTATTTACATTTAATTCAGATTTCAAATAATGGCGTTAAAAAAACCACTTAAAGGAGATGATTTTCCGGTGGATGAATCAAATGAAACATTACTTTTTTCATGGTAGACATCAACTTGAATGTGATGATGAAAAAAATATCTTTTAGTCGACCGATATTTAGTTGATTAATTTAAAAATACGAGGATTATTACGATATCATGTCGAGGTCTGAAACTACTTTGAAATATATTTGGCAAGTTTTGTATTATCCGCCGACTAAAAGTGTTCAGCTTGTATCGTTATCTAGCTAGATCACAGCCCTTTCGCGAATCCAATTTCAGAGACCTAGATGTTGTTGGGCCTCAGCACCGGGGCACCTACCAGCCAACTCAAGATGGGGCTCCCCGGTCCCGCGTTACGGATTTAGCCCTAGGAAGAAGTTAATCTCCTTCGGACTGGCTGCCGGTCAGCTAACTAGGGAGGTGCGAGGTCGTCAAGCACAAACCATATTGTTAAGGACAGGTCTTGTATGGTGTTGACTCGAGTACGTGGAGTAGTCAGACCCAATCACCCAGTTAAGGGCAGCCCTGCGGTGAATATCTTTGGAAGTGATGTCCCGAGACTAAGTTTCACCACCATTCGTTATCTCATTATTATCGCGAACTAAGAAAGTATGGACTGGATACAACAAGGAAGGCTGGTGGTAGTGGTGCGATTACATTTTGTTACGGTGAATTAGTAAGTGGGGGAATCTAAGCGATAATCTCTCATGCGATCCTAGCGAACATATGCCATACCATACATACGTAGCATGTAGTCTTCGTATGAATATGTTGTCAAAACTATAAACTAGGCGGCGTTTTAATCGCATAGATTCCCCCACCTTGATATTTACCATAGCAATTTGTGTGCACGTATTAATCCGTCGTTTCCAGTCCATACTACCTTAGTTTGTGTTATTATACAGGTCAATGCTGCAACTATGTATTATATATATTGAAAATCCCATTATGCAGTCCATTTATAAGCGTAAATCATGTGATAATAATCGGCCGGAAAATCGGTTTAATGAATTTCTGAAGGCATCACAACCCCCGTACCACCAGTAGTTGCAGCGGTACTGATACAGGTATAAAAAAGACGAGGTTATGTTGACATTCAATACCTTTTTCTTTGTTTAAAAATTGAACAAAACGATTTTTGAAACAAACACAGTTTAGCAACCATACAAAGTTTTAATTTTTTTTTTTAATTTTCAAAAATGTGTATGTTTTTAGACGTTGATCGTTAATTTTTGAAATGTTACAACAAATTTTACTCTTTGCTTAAAAAACTTAATTAAAAATAAACTAAAAACGTTATTTCCACAATAAAATGTTCAAAAAGTATGCTTCTTTAATTGGTGTATCTTTTTATGATCAATATGATGAATGATGATATAATTAGATTTGACAATTAGGTATATTTACTTTTGAAGTTAGGTAGGTATAACAAAAATATTGGAAAAGTTTTTTTCAAAAATTATAATATTTACAATAAATAGTACTTTTCTTTAAAAAATTTTCAGTTGGTCTATAGATTAAACAGTATCTATTACACTGTACACATTGCTACTGTATAAATAATATGGTGAAATCAGGTGTTTTATCGGCTATATTCTTTTCCTCTAAAAATCGATTTCCATTTTCCTCCAAAATTTTTGAAAACACTGATAGGTATATACTATATACTTTATATGCAGTATTATACTGTATAACTATTATTAATCTAACGAAAAAGAAGAAATAAAGATAAAAAATAAATAAAAACAACAATTGACTATTATTTATTATTGTTATATTTTTATTTTTTCATAATAAATCGTCAGAAATCTAATATACTTACTTATAAATTTAATATTTATAAATAATAAATATACTAAATTTCTAAAATAATATTAAAATAAATTTTACTTGATTTTTTTTTTAATTATCATTTTTATATATTTTGTTTTTGTAACAGTTCGATGTAAAAACTAATAAGTATGGTATATTACCTATTACATTATTTTTA
Organism: Pemphigus obesinymphae; assembly: GCA_025469235.1. Classification (NCBI taxonomy): domain Eukaryota; kingdom Metazoa; phylum Arthropoda; class Insecta; order Hemiptera; family Aphididae; genus Pemphigus; species Pemphigus obesinymphae. The sequence continues at coordinate 58,802 of JAIPRL010000859.1, forward strand.
TATATATATAATTTTTTTTTGAGGAAAATGGACAGTGGAAGAAAATAGTCCCGATCGTTTTATTATAGAATTTACTTTTAAAGTTTATAGGTACTAACACTTGTACCTTATAAACTGTAGTAAAATCATAACTTATTGAAAATTTGGATCAATATTCATTATATCACGTCATCACGCTCCTCGCCAATTTAATTTTCTTTAAAAAATCGGTTGTATTATTACTCCCGATTCTGAATATGTAAAAATGAAATTTCGGAAATAAGCTGCTAAGAAGTTATAGCAATTTAAAAATTGCCGATTTCACATAAATTATATTGATTATATGTGATTTATTTTATTGATAGCATTTTTTGAATTTTTTTCTAAAATATCCTCCTTTTTGTTGTAAAATAACAAATTGGGTAAATAATTGGGCAAAGTATAAAAAAAATATCTAGTTTTCGTGTATAATTATTATTTCACTCGAATAGTTAAAAATTGTAATTGTTAATTCCTCAATTTATTGTGAAACACTACGTAGGGTAATAAGATAAACCTACTTTATTTAAAAAAGAATCTCAGCAAAAACAGAAAAAAAGGCTCCGGTGGAGGCGGGGAGAGGATGTGATAAAACGAACGTTAAGTTTAACTTCACTCACATGAACAATTTAAATTTAAAATATCAACCGATTTGTTGTGTATACATCACGTTGAATACGTACAAAACACCTAATTTTAGTTGTAATTTTAATACACCAATTGGAAATTTTTTTTTAAAGTACATTTTTAAAAATGTTATTGTTGAAATCATGAGTTTTTATAAATCAAGTCTTTTCATAACTTCCAAAATAAATAAGAGACAATTTTTTTAAACACTATTAATATCCGGGTCTAAAACATAGATTTTTTTAAAATTAGATAAAATTAACTTATGTCATAAATTAACTGAATTTATGCCCATTTCTTAAATAAACGTAGGCAATTATCAAATTTGTAAAAAAAAAAAAAAAAGCTGTTGAATCTAACCTAGAAGCATATTATGAATACGATTGGCCAACATGAACTTGTTCATAATATAGTAGAATTTTTTTTAAAGTGTGGATATATTAGGAACATTTTTACACATCAAGTAAATAGTAATATACTATAACATTATATTATATTATACTATTATAGTAATATTGAGAGTTTACGACTGGTTTTTGAACTCGGTAATATATTTATTTTGGCATCGTGGTTGTGTGCGTGTGCTCTGCATGAAAGAAAATATCGGCCGAATTAGTCGGAAAAAAAAACGAAAGTAAAGAAACAAACTATATAATACGTATTTCTACACGCGAATACGGAAAGTGAAATTCGATCAGAAAAAAATAAGTAGGCATTAAAGTATTTATTTTAAACGAATAATTATTTAATATGTTTTTCACTTTTATTTTTCGTGTCAGCCATACGAATTACCTATGTGAATTATACATATTATATAAGAAACTAATCGGGTTTTAAAAATGTTTTTTATAATATACATATTGTCATCGTCGCGTTTATAAGCCATTAATTCTGACAAATATATTAATATTCGTGAACAGAAGACTTGGCAGAGGGGACGATAGCGCACGATGATGAGAAGGAAAAATGAATGATATTTATTCTTCAAAATCCAACTAATTAAACAAATACGGTATAAAAATGACGGTTCAAGGGAGAATTAGGCTAATTTTTTTTTTTAAATTATTTAACTCGTAATTATTATGGAAATATAAGAGTGTAATGTTCTGTATAAGATACTACATTACGATATATTTTAATATTTTAATTTAATTTGAATAAACTTTAATTAATATTATTGCATTTTTACGAAAAAATCAATTGCATATTATATGTATCGATACTAAATATTTGTCTGAAAATTTAATACTGATAGTTTTTTTTATCTATATATACTCGTAGATAACATTAACATTTAAAGCATAGATAATAGATATCGAGGTGCATAGTCATATTTAGAACGTAAGGGTCCATTTGGACAGATTCTCATTATTTTTAACTCACGTAATGGAAACGGTCGAGAAGGCCACTAGAGTCCGAGGCATGCTTAAGCATGATAAATTTATCCCGCACAGAACATTCCTAGTCTCATATCAACCTCTGACAAGAGATAGGTACAACAGATCTGTAATATCTAAAGTCGGGCTAAAGCAAAGCAGAGGTACGTAGTGAAAATGCAGCTGAGTAGTAATCAGTAGTGTGTTTATAATTTCGTTACCATAGGTACACAACAAAATTTTAGTGCCTCCAAAATACATCTTTGAAGTGTAAATAAGCAAAAAAAAATAAAAATTAAACTATTTTCAGCCCAATACTATGTTCTTTTCCAAAAAAAAAAAAAAATGTAACGATGTAGAGTAATATTATTCAAAACCTATCTTTAAAATTTGCTGCCCCCGAAAACGTGATACCCGGGGCCAATTGGCCCCTTAAAAACACCACTTTAAAACTTCAATTAAAAACAAATCATTTTAAAATCATAAAAATCGACAAAAAAAAAAAAAAAATCATAAAAATCGAGTTTGAATGTTTATAGAACCAGAGTATAGTGTATATTGTGGAACGTTAAAATGATCACTTCGCATGTATTTATATGGGTATACCTACAATTTTCGTCGAGTCTCCTCGCTTAAAACTCGTAATATTTGTCTTTTACACCTATATATATATATATACCTCGGGTTATCAAACAATTAACTGATAACGTAAACTATATATAGGGAAATGTGAACGGGGCATGTATGCGAAATATTTACCTGTGCACGTCGTACGGTTTTTCAAGGCAGGATGGCGCGTATATAAACTCGTTTCGCACAATCCCGCGATATTATAATGGTGTGGCGATGGGAGTTTTTAATTGGAACCCAGCAGAGCGTGGTAAACGAAAAAATAAAACGAATCACGGGGGTCCGCGGTTTGCCAAAAAGGCTGCCCCCCCCTTTCTTTTCCGCGAAAATCTTTTGGTAATTGTCCAGTTTCTCGCGCTTTCCCCCCCTCCCCTCCACCGGAAGATAAAAATAACGAACGGGGAAAAAAATATATAGAGGTGGTTTTAAATGAGAACACGGCGATTGTTCGAAAATTTATTTTTAAAATCATCGCATTTGTCTCTGTCGTCTATATTCACTCGACAGTTATAATATTATATGGTCTCTGTATATAGCGAGTTACGGACGGCGACCGGGTCTTTCATCCCATAAAATGTGACTTTCGACTCGACAAATATTTTTCGCGTAAGATATTATTTACACGAAAAAATCTCTCTCATAATTTAATTAGGTAGGTATATTTACGTCGAGTTTGTCGTTCTCATATCACGCGCCAATGAAATGTATAGATCTCGGCTATCGATAAAACCCCCGACAGTTTAATAGTTTAAATAGATGGGTATAAAACCTACAAAATGAAATCTTATTAGACGGAAAAAAAAAGAAAAAAGGTCGTTGCTATTTATGCGTACACTCCGTATACATATATTTCACGATAATACATCGGGGGGGATTGTGTTTAGTTTCGTTTAAACTCGTATTCTTGACGATAATAATCTACATTGTTTAATCGCGCATTATATTTCTTATTCGATCAATGTACACGGAGGGGATTCAAATAGTCGATTAAAAAATTAATTCGGTAATCCGAAAACGATTCGTGAATTTATACACACACACACACATATATATATATATGTGTGTGTGTGTGTGCGCGCGTGCGCGCCCGCGCTTAATATTATACTCTCGGGACGTTTTTTTTTTAAAATTAATTTCAGCTTTGGTTTTTCGAATCGCGTGCGACATACACATATAAAATTCGACGGTTCAACCGTTTATTTGCGGTATATTTTAATACAGACGCAATAAATTAATATAATGACATCGCTAAAAGTTTCCGCACAGCGTATGCGTGTCGACTGAAATCGTTTTGTACTTATAATCACATTTTTTTTTTTATTTTCAAACACAACAAATACCTACACTGGCGCGGGAGAGTTCTTCCGAATATTATATTTATAAAATATAATAAAATATGATATGTAGATATGTACATCGCCGGAGAAATGCGAAACGAATAGAGTGAAGGTGAATGCACAACTCGGTACCTAGTACCTATGTTTTATACTTAAATTATTTAGGTATATATTATAATAATACTATATTATAACGGGCAGTCGCGTTTGAAACTGCACATTATATACTATTATGTATAATAGGTATTGTATATTATATTGTATTTTCTACCGCAGTTCTATATATATTATTTGCTTTCAAACTGCCTGGAGAAACGTGATATAAGTACATTTCGTGTACACGAATACTAATTATTATACGCGAATTATAAATTATCGTATTTCAACAGCCACGGTGCCCGGCATTATGTTGGTGCGCTTTTGTAAATATAATAATATGTACCTAACCTGCAGCCGAACACGGGAGTAATGCGAATTTTATTGACGTTTTTTTTTTTTTTTTTTTTTTTTTTTCTTCGGTCGTTGATAATATAATATATTATATATAGCGTATACGCATACTCACTATATTATATTTATACACTCGAGTGACGGTGTATGTATGTAGTAGAGCTGCGAATGATTAAAAAATCCATGCGATACCCGAAAAAAAGTTTTTGCTAATCGGACGCGCGCAAAAGTAGGGCAAAAGTTAAATTTGTTTAACGTCACACACGACGACGATACGCGCGCGCGCGCGGGCGTTAATAATAATTGCGTTTTTCCACAGAGATTAAAATTATTACCTTCTGGAAATGCTTTGCGCAGGAAAAAAAATGTTACCGAAAATTGTGTTAAATATTTAATCAAAATAAAAAAAAAAAAACCCTGTGGAAAACCGTAACAGAAAAAAATAACTCGTAGAATACATTTTATATATTATGTACATAACAGGTAGGTAGGTGTTATATTACGCTTGGGAAATTTAAAAGTTTTTACACGAAAAAACGATTTTATGGTGACGACGATGCGCGCATCAAAAAATAAAATCGTAACTTTAGTTAATTTTATATTTACTTTCCGACTTTCGCGCGTGTCAATTAATAATAATCGTCCGTGTATACACTGTACGGAGTGTACGCATGCGACGACCGCGACCGACTTGAAATAAATTTGAGGAAAAAAAAAAACGAATATTATAACAGTTGTCGAATATTATATTACAATCAAAGATTGTTAGAAATACAATTGAGTCTAGTAGAGGCGATATTAGATTTGTGTAGGTACATGGTAGTATATACATGGTACGTGAGGGCGGAAAATGCTAAGAGTGATAAATAATAGGATAAATCGAAATCCTCTGGGCACGATCGGTACTTATATATAGGTAAATAATTATTAACGATATTGTATGTACCTACGGGTCGGAAAACGATAATTTATTTATATAATATATAAATAGGTATACGTATACCTATAAATTAAACAAAATTAACTTTTTTTTTTTAAATTCGAATTTTCTCTCCTTAAATACGCGTAGCTCGTTTTTTTTTAAAATATATATATAGCTAGTATTGAAATTCAACTATGCCGAGCCAATTTCGATTCAATAATGCACGAATGCATCCGATCCAGACAACAACCTCTGTTGACCCATCGTTGAACTGTGTAGTAAAGGTATTTCTTTAAACTTATACTGAAAGACCGTTCAGCTTCAGAAATATAGCCGATATAGGGAATCATTTATAGTATTGTACAATGTACATGCTGTAGAATTTTCGAAGATAAATGCATACATTTTATATTGTATAATGAATTTAACGGCACCAATAATTAATTATATTTTCCTTAATTTTATTTTATTAATTACTTATATTCTTTCTTAAAATATTCAAAATTAATTATCTCCAAGCCACTCGAATATTGGACCGAACGGAATAGAATGTATTAAATGTTTGCTTAAAATATTTACGTCTCATCAATGTCCTTAAAGATAGTTTGTTTTGATCAAAAGTCCGTGAAAAATCAACGTAAAATAGAGCTAAAAACATGATAAATCGGTGGGACTCGAAATAAGTCTCGGATTTCAATTATGAAAAGGTTGAAAACTGTTTGAAATTCATCAGTTTATCTTCTAGGGATCGATCAAGGCGTCTTTTTTTTTTTTGCCATGTTATTTATAATTATAAATAATTATACGAGTATATAAAAGTTATATTTTATTATAAATATTTATATAAAAATCGTAGGTGGAACATTGCATTTTTTTTTTTTTTTTTTTTTTTCCAATACTCTGGTCATTTAAAAACAAATGATTAAATAAGGCTTATGGTTCGCCTTCTTGTTAGAACATGTTTTAATAAAATACTTGTTAAAGGGTCAATAACAGTTAGGACGGACACTGGTACTTGAACTTTTGTGTAACGATCGGTTCTTTTTAATTTGGTTCCTGCAGCAATCCCCCTGACCAAAATGTGTATCCTTTTTCGCGTTTTTCCTTTTTTACGGGGGTTTATTGCGTTTCGAAACAGAGTTCGTCTTCTGGATGAACTTTATCGCATACCATATACCTACAGCATAATAATAATAATATATAGGTCGTCGAAAGGCGTACGAGTTTTCACGAACAACACTGCAGGAGGACATGATGGTGGTAGGAGGCATTCTGTTTTCGCGTGCGTTTCAAAAATTCGTAAAACGATTATTATTGTACATTATAATAATATAAGTATAGCAGCACATGTATATTTATAAGTATTAAGTATACGAGAGGTGAGGGGAAGTGTGTTTGGAATTATATTACGGGCCGGCACGAAATATGTATACGGTAGCAGCGCGGAGATTGCGGAAACACTCGCCCGGCAGTACGGTGTATTATTATACCGTTTTTAACGATATGATAACACGACGATTACACGAAACGCATACGCATGATAATATTATTATCGTGTAAAGTAGGTACAAACACGATTGTTTTGTATATTATTTTTGGGGCAAAAGAAATATAGTCTCCTCCTAATAGTGGAAGAGCCGACGGTAAAATATTAAACGGGCAATATCAATCTGGCGCACTCGTCAAACGACATATTTTCTGTGTACGGCATCATAGTGTATAATATCTGTGTGTGTGTGTGTGTGACGTATTTGTATGGGTATTTTTTCGTATATTTCTCTCAATGTGCATGTATAAAATACGAGGGGATTATCGCCAAGACCTTGAAAAGTAACGATTTTCGACGTTTTCGTATACGACCCGCCGCCCGAACGCTGTTTATACCCAATTGTGGTGCGAAACGATTCTCGTGTGTGTGTATACGGTATGTACAATGTGTCAGTATATACTATATTGTATATATATATATATATATATAGGTATGTGTGTTTGTGTATCTTAGGACGACTGTAAGAATCGGCGAATTATAAAATGACACAGAAGAAAGAGGAGCGGTGATTTTATTTTGTTCGGGACCAAAGCAAATATTTGTGTCTCGGACGACGAAGAAATCCAATGAATTTTTTATTTTTTATTTTATTTTTTTCAAATTTCGTTCCATATACATTTACAGGTTTTTCCATCATTCGGGTCATCGTTGTCTAAACACATAGGTATACATCTATAATATTATTTTTTATCGGAAACATGTACGTACGTACTTATACCGTAGCTACCTATTTGTTATTTGTTTTAATATCGATTTTGGATATTATATAAATTGTATTTACCGGCCGTCTATATATATATATTATTTATGTTTATATTTTTTTCATATCACTTTTCTAGATTATATATAGGGATATAACACGCGCGACTTAAGGCTGCACTTTTTTCCAGAGGGTTACGAGTGCTTATGTTTATGCCTCGTGTTCCTTTTTTTTGTTGCAAATATATGCAAAAACCCGGGCCTATTTTTTCAATCGGTCAATATATATATATGTATATTATATATTCAATATTGTAACACGAACACGTTGACCGAAAAAAAATTATTCAACAGAAATATATGCTAAAGAAACCGAGTAGTCCTTTATTGCGATTAAAAAAAAAATCAAGTGAAAAACAACATTTTTAGAGGTAAGTATACCGAAATATTATTAATGCTATAACCATATAATATAAACGATTTAGAAAAAATAGGTAACTAGTAAACGTCATTATATAGTGAGGTCGATGAAAATGAACGTTATTTTCAAATTAACTCTAAAAACTTCAACTATTTTTAGAAGTACATGTATATATACATAATTATATATACGTACAGGAAATGTCTGTTGTTTTAGTAAAGCAAAGGACACAAACGTATGTACACAAACGCGTCCAAATTGTACCCTAAGTCCTTAGATAACCCAATATTGCGGTATATCGACTATATATTACATATATATTTATGGAAACGAATTCTGCCCCGAAACCCTATCTCTAACTAGCTGTGTCCCGCAGAAGTGCACGTACTTTTGGTCAAATGTGAAATTTGGTGCGACTGGAAAATCCAAATAAGCTTACACGGAAAATCCTTTTTGGGCATATACTATCGAGTACTTATATACAATATAAATGTACCATGTCGATGTCGGTGACCGTCCATATATCGTTTTTACTTTTAAAGTATTCGAGTGAGTGGATACGGGGGCGTTTCTCAGAGTTTATTTTTCCTGGTCGATTCGTTTATACCTACTTGTACTTATATATAGCCATATAGGTCACTCATCGCAGAAAACAAAAATAACAAGTGCAAATAAAATAAAAACAAAAAAAAAAGAGCACACCGAACTGCTTTATATTATTGTTAAATGTACAGTTGCCTAGAAGTGCATATTGCAAGGAAGGAATAATAGACGGACGGTTAAACGGTTGAAAAACAGACGGTATTAAAAAACGATGAAAAGAGGTTGGAGACAGATTCGTGTCCTGAGCTTTGTAGGTCATCAAAATGGACAGTATTGGGGATACCGTTGCTGCAATAAGGCACACCAAAGGAATAAGACATTAACATTCAGACATTCACTAAAAAAAAAAAAAAAAAATATTAAAAACAAACGTTTCAAGGAACACGGTGAACTCTGGGACCAGAATTCGAAAATTAAGTTAATCCGTACTGATCGTTGAAACCACAAGAGATTAAAGTCTTCACAAAAAATGAAGTATAGGTATCAGTATATAGTATAAGTACAGTGGACACGAAACATTCATATTATATAGGAATAGCCTCAATAGGACTATTAGGAGGAATATCAACACAAGACATAATATTATGTAGTATTACTTGTACAGAATTTATCATATAAACGTCTAACGTTATCTCAGCTATAGTATATTAATGCATTACCGAATATATCACTACGAATGGCAACGAGGACATAACGAACTCTTCAAAGATTATTTAAACGATTCCTATCACATCCGAATAACACAATTAGATAAACCCGGTTTAGAATCATACAGAAACCATCACCACATAACCATGACTCGGATAAACAAATAAACAAATTGAGTTTTCAAAAAAACGACATATTACATTTAATTTGGTTCTCCACTGCATGGTTTTGATAGAAACCAAGAGATGTCTGGTATATATAGTATATAATTATATTTACATAGTAAATACACGTCGTACACATAATATTGTTAAAACGATAACGTGGCAAAAAAAAAGCATTGCATTTTTGTTGTTGTTTGTCACGATAACGATAGTGCATATTACTCGTGTCGGGTCGACAATCATTTGGTATTATTACAAGACGTGTGTCGTTAACATTCAATAATACAGTTTTTTTTTTCCCGCGGTCATAAATACATTATATACGTACGGATGGTTTCTGATTAATAATTCAATCGTACGACACGTTGTTTGGGTTTATCGGACGCGCAATACGTGTTTTAAGGAAACATTGTTATTATCCTGTACAAGTGCACAACCACATGTGTATAGTTTATATGTATATATTCTATGGGTAATATTATACAGTTATAAGTGATGGAGAGGTGTAACAATATACTATTATTATTATGTACCTATATATAGGTATATTACGTGTTGTTTTCCATAATCATGATTTATTTTCTATTCGTGATGATAATTTGACGCCATCGATATTTACAGGTTTTACCTAAATATTATGTTAAAATAAAGAATATGATAACAAGCATAATCGTAAATTAGAAAAAAAAAAACAAACAATTTACAACCGTTTTGTGTACATGCCACTAGGTTAGGGGGGCGCTGTTATACTACATTCGTAACAAAACTATTGATTTTTCCAACTCCGCCCCCGTCCGCCCTTGAGAACTTCGCTGTCTAATATACAAACCCTCTTTAAGTCCAGGGACCCAAGCTTTCTTCTTCTTCTTCTTCTTCTTCTTCCACCACTACAACTAATAAGTCTTATTATTATTGTTATCACTGTAATTTTGTTGTCACGTTTAATTTACGTACCTATATATATATATAATATTTTTTTTTTTTTTTGAGTGTGTGTATATGTGTGTAATTCGAAAGCAGCAGCAGCAAATGTCTCGTTTAAGGCGAAATTCTATGTAATTTGCAGAAGACCGCGGGGTATTTAGATTTTACTTTCCCTCCGTTCAAACAAAACAACATTATTACTTTTTGATAAACGTAGGTATATTCAGACAAATAATAAAATGAAATATTTTTTGCAATAATTACTGGCCAAACTTATATAATTTTATTGTATTAAACATATTATGTAATAAAAAATCGAAAATTTCCCTATCGGTTACCCATATAGTAACGTCATTTTTATATATACGAAATTTGACATTATTTTCTTCCAATATAATAACTATTAGCATCGTGTTATTTACAAGACTATAATTTTCAACCTTGATATTTTAAAAAAAAATGTGTGTGAGCTGTAAAGAAAAAGTACGTTTGAAGAGATTTCTTCTATGACAATAATTGTCAGGAAATCAGCACGACACATTTTTCAACCCCTCGAACGCTTGACGTAGCAATGTGAAACGAGTTTTAGACATTCTAAATATTTACTTTGGCTACACCATATAGTTGCCCGTGTATATCTAGTATCTACTACCTATACGCATTAGTATGACGCAGTCAACGATGAACATTAAGAATAATGTTTTACAATGTTTGAAAGTTTTCCACCATAATTTAAAATATAAAAAAAGAGTCTAGGAACCTTTGGATGATAACAAATTACAGAATACACGCTATACAAATTAAAAAAAAAACAACAAATAATTTAATTTAAAAAAAGTTTTAGTCTGCTTTATTATTATAGTATTCATGGAAAACCTATTTTGGCGAAGCTTCGTGTCGTAAAGTAATAAAAAATATCCAAAATTAAAAAATGTTATCCGTTTTTTTACACCAAAATATACTACTTTGATTCTTAAAGATAAATAGAAAATGATTTTGAATTATGTTATAACGATACTCTTCATATAAACTGTTGATAACGGAACCAAACGCCTTTTGAATAATCGAAATTTTGTATTAATTATATAAATTGTTTATTGTATTCACCTATCTGTATATAAGCAAACTACCATACCAGATTACCCGCCAAAGCTATTGTCATTTGATATTTTTAAGTTTTCGGAAAATGTATAGATATTAAAGACACCGTTGGTAGCAATAGCTAAAATTTTGCTTTGGTAGCATATGATAGGGATGACGAAAACCTCCTCTTTACAAAAAGTTACATCTCCAAATCGAAAATAAAACATCTGTTCACTGGTTATGAACACATGCAGGTAAAGTACTGTAAATAGTGGTATCACACTATCACATCATGAATAAAATACACGCAAAGATTATAAGGAGGGTAGATATATCAGCGTCATCTACCATCCCTCCCCCATAAATACACTACTTGTTGGTAGTCAATCCGAAATTATAACACTTATATACCATAGTATAATTAGTTAAATCGGAATGGACACTCACAGGCAGTTTTAAATACAGCCGACATTTTTAAAATGTAGCTCAGTAAAGTCATGGAGTAAATAATAAATAATAATTTTATTCAGACATGATGTAATTTCATTGATTGTAAACGGATTTGACAACACTATCGTTTTTTTTTTTTTTTTTACCCAGCTGATTCTGACGAAAAGTGTTATCATTATTTAATGTAGGTAACATACATTTGAAAATGGTTGCAAGACTACACTGAACTACGTTTTCAAAATGTCTGACATGCTTTTTCTGCGGTCTATAAGAACGTTATAATTTGTCATTAGTTTCCATTCTGATTTAACTTGCCTTTTCTGTGCTTAGATGTATCTATTATTTGAGAGTAAAAGTCGTTATATGCGTATACGTACACGTGAAAACATTAATATAGTTTCCAAACCGAAAGTGTCAGGTAATTCGAAGGGCGGAGTTTTGTACACTATGTCGAATAAACGTTAATTATAGAGGTGTGATCTCGAGGCATGAAGTTCGTGACGCATTTTATATGGAAAATTGAATTGAAATTACATTTTCCACATACACACTGCACACACGGTATCGCAACACAGCTGTAACGGTATTATTTAAATATAGATAGACATTTATATGTATTATTATTATTATTATTATCGTCTTTACAGCTCCGTCCTACATTAAATACCATACCAGTACGGTGTCTCGTCAAATGTATATAATATATGTCCCCACAAGTTGTTTTTTTCTCGGATCCCGCAATCTGAGAGTATATATACGAATACGTGGCTGGAAAAGATCGTTTTTCCACGATCCCATCACCATGTATTTCTACAGGCGGCGATCCGATTACCACAGAGGTCCGATCAACCGTTATGACTCGACATTTTATATGGAACCCAAACGAGCCTGGCGGGGAAGAAAGACGCAGGTATAGGCTATTTTTGTCGCCAGGAAACGTGAGTTCTATATAAGAAAGTGTAATAATAGTAATATAAAAAAAAATACTCTTGGCGAGATCGAATTGACAGCTGTGATGGGTGTGGTTCTCACCCGGTTAAAGTAATTTTCTAAAGTACTATACTGCACCTACACCTACACCTACACCTACCCCCAAAACCTTTCAACCGTTCTTTATTTAGACCCGGAGATCCATGTCACATAAGCCCCAATAGTGGTGGACGAACGGAGAGAACGTGTTTGGATCTAGAGAAATTATTGAAGGCGCAGGACACAGCTTAACTGGCCTGTAGTAATGCGGAATATATGTTTATGGATCGTCAATAAGCACAGATAAACCAATCCTAAAATTTAAATTAAATTAAATCGTATATATATATATAAATAATATATAATATAATAGGTATATAGCATTCGGTGTCATGCACATAGATCGTTCAATCGAGATCGTCCTTCTGATGTAAAAACTTGATGCTGATTTATCACTGAAGCAGTCAATGAAATCTATGGATCTTATCGAGTTAATCGACTATAAGAATAATATGAAAATGATAATTGAATCCTCAATTAATGATTTGGTTAAGACACACGTGTTTGTATGTGCTTCAACGGGTTCAGCTCCCAAACGTGCTCCTAAATTTGCGTCCGTGAGAAAGGTACAAAAAAAAAAAGAGCATTGCATTAATTCCGTCGGCACGTAATATGTACGATAATGAATCAGTATAATATATGGGAGATACAGGTACAAAAAAGGACAAAACCGTTTATTTCCAAAATGATGACCATCTGCAATTGTGTTCAAGGATAATGTATACGACGAAGGCCGCGCGTATGACGATAGACGGTTTAAAAAAAAGAATTCCCTTTTTTCTTCGGTTTATATACATTATACATAATAATAATACGCATGTATTATAGGTATATATAATAAAAGGGACGAAGACATATTACGATAATGACAGTAAACACTTTATTTAATTTATTTTTTTTTGGCTGTCTCAATTTAGTTTACAACATAGTTTGTAACACACCATCATAATAATGCTAACGACGCGACTTACACATATACTAACGTATATACTAACAGTTTACAACAGTACTTAAACACAGTGGTGATATGATAGTGCTTGGATTGGAAAAATAATTGAAGGGAGGACTCAGTACTCGATTCTCAGATGCAAGTTATGAGTGAGATGATGGTAAGTAACACGGGTTAATTTTCGGAATCGATTATCGATTGTAATTCGTACATCCTAATAAATATCTGAAGACAGAAATAGGAAATATGAAAAAAAAAAATACTTCAAAAATAAATTGCAATCGATATCACATTAAAAATATTAAGAATTGTTAATAATTAAGTTAAAAAAATATGAATTTTTGATTGTGAAATTATTTTTTAAAACTAAGTAAAAACAATATTCACGCAAACACTCCGGAAACTCCCGATGTAGGTAAATCCGATGGTACCCGAGCATTTGGAAATCCTAGTCACAACGATTATTCTATAATATTGTGATAAATTATGTTTACCATACAGAGGAATATCGCCATATACACTATACACAATGCTTTACCAAAATGGCCGATTTGGAATTATATTATATTTAGTATCCGGAAAAGTATTTTTTTCAAGTTTATTTAAAATTTAAAATATCGTCACTCGGTTAAAAATGCATGTTTCAAAATCATTTTTTACTAATTATAATATTTTATTGATTCTTTACGATTAATACAATATATTTTTTTAATATGCAAGTTCTCTCGGTTTGTTTTTAAAAACACATATAAAAAAAATAATATTAGTAAGTAATAATAATAGAACTCGGGAATGTTTGTTTAGTAAAAAGAAGAGGTCCCCGGATATTACTCTGTGCACTCCGTACGACATAATTTCGTTTTTTGGTCTTTGGGGACATTTTACGATTAATTTGCAAAACGAAACTTATATAATATGAGGCTAAATATGATAAAATACGATAGTATATTATATTATACAGATCGGTTGTGATTTACTGGATACCATCATGTTTTAAGAATATAATCGTGGTCGTCGTCTAAACGGTGTACATGAACGGGTGTAGCTGCAGCAGCATAAAGACCGCTCTGCATCGCGGAGGACTGCGCATAATTCAAAAGTTATTAACCGCTGGTAGACTTTTGTAGGATTCAAATTTCTTCGTCTCTCCGTCGTCATCGTCTATTTAATGATGTTGGCAAGACGTATAAAAACGAATTACATTACATTAAATCGACGTATTAATCATCGAATAATAATGTATTTTTTGATAGCTCGTTAACCCAGAGAATAATAATAATAATAATAATTTAACGCATATTCGGGATAATATAATAATATTGGCCCGCCGTCTAACATAATATAATAATATAGAGTGAGAGTGTTTTTCTCTGTAATTTTTTCACTGTCTTTCGTTTATACGCTACTATATATCATTTACTGGTATTATGCAAATGTATTAAATACAAATATATCTTAGGTATATAGCGGTGTGCGGGCGGCTGTCGAGTATTTTCCGAACAAAAAATTTTCTCGTGACTAATTCGCACATTTTTTTCTTCACGTAATACCTATATATATATACATATATTGGAATAAATTTGACTTAATTACGGTCTGTTTTCGTATTATATATTCCGTGATATATTTTCGCCGTTGAATTATATCGCTGCAGCATCAATACCGTTTCGAATCGAAAACGTTTAGAAAGCATGTATACAGGTACCTACATGTATACGCGATAATATAATACAGCGACAACAATTATTTTCCTCTCGAATTTCGTGACGTGAAATTTCCTTGTCAAACAAAATGGACCCTGACGACATCTCTCGCGGTCACGACTGTGATCGAGGAAAAAAAAAAAAAAAAAAAAAACACCCGTTGCCAAGAACCGTTTAAAATAATATTACTATTATACAACGATTACAACCGCTGCAGTTTATAATATATTATTGGTATACGTATACAGTTTTTCTTATTGGCCTCTCTGACCAATACCATTTTCGTGATGTGAACGAGTGTGTTGTATTGTGTGCACACACACACACACATACAGTATTTTATATTCGTGTACCAGGAGAAAACTAAAATCGGCAAATCATAATACATATACATATACATATACATAGACATATACATATACATATACATACATATATATATGTATATCGTTCAAGGCGTTCGCGGACAATGCAATTCGTTCTGCGGTCGTGGCTCAGATTTATAATACGACCTCGTATACAGAGTGTATCAATAATAAAGTATTGTTTTGGAGACGTTATTGTGATTTTAACAATAATGTTTTCACATACACACCTTCGAGAATATACTTAATTATGAAATTAAAAAAGAAAAAAAAATACGACATTTAAATCACATATCTATGTTAAATACTGGCCTATAGGTATAAACAATTACATTTAATTAAACATTAATTAAGTAAGAAATGGTGTATAAGTGTATATATATATATATATATATATCAGCTAAATAAATTAGAAAATTTGTAGGGCAGAATGTCAAATACACTGCAGGTAGGCAGGTACACGATTTTTAGGAAGTTAAGCTTCACTAGGGAAGTGTTTAAGAGGTTATGCCCTAGAAATCAAAACAAAAAACAATCATATTATTTCCTGACCGATAGTACTAAACACCCTGTATAATATACAACATGTACACACCGTCGCCATATATAGAAGTATATATTATGATAGAAATGGTATATAGTTGCGTGCGGTCTCTTTCTTTTTCTTTCTCGTTTCATTAAATATGTATATATATATAAATATATATATATATATATATATATATCGTTTGCCTTTCACCCACAACACAACTAAAATCGTTTTTATGTGTACCTATATACCTGTATATCATAATATAATATATAATAATAATATAATATGTAATACTGTACGTAGATATATTATTTTAGGTTATAAAATCTGGTATATTTTTCTTTTTTGTGCGTTTGCCGTCGTTTAGATACGTTTCGCAATTCATTCTTTGGGGCATGAATTTCATAGCAGAAAAAATGCCACACACAATGCACGCTATATATATAAGATAATAACAATAATGATAATAATTAATTAGCTGACCTACGAGCGAGAATGTATAACGTCGAAATTCCAAAGAGAAAGAGAAAAAAATATTAATTAATGGCGTCTGTGTACGCCAAGTTTTTGTTATTTTTTTCCGCGCTGGATTTCCAGCCCACGCCACCGCTCTTCATCATCTAACCTCTTCATCCCCGCGTACATTCCGCCATATACTCATATAATATTTATACATTACATATTTTAAGGTTAAATACGGTCCGTTATCAATGACGTCGGCACATTAATCGTCGTCGTTGTAGAATAATAATAATAATAATAATACGATGATGGGAAGGCGACCGCTCGTGTTATCAGCACACCGATGCGGAATGCGCCATGATAAGACGCCCCGCGACTCTTTGCGGGGTTGTGTTTAGCCCGCCAGTGGATTAAATGGTCCGGAACGTATTAATTCCACGACGTCGAGTTGTGCAGCATCATACGACATCACCACTTTTCGCCGCTATACCCCGGTAGTATTATACACGCACATTTCGGTCGTATTTTATATACAGCGTCATCGTTTTTGGGTTCATTCTGTATACCACGGTATAGCGGTAAAAATAATAGGTATAGAGTAGACTAAACGTTGTCAAGAGAGAGGATCGGTAAGCGAGAGAAAGAGTTACAGCTCTGTTAAAAGCCATTCTATTTGTGTGTTGTGGGTATATAATATATATGAATGTGTCTTTCCTCGTTTTTCGGGTTACCTTTTTTTCTTCTCATCTCGTCGTCGCAAAAACTCCTGTTATCTCCGTTTGTAATCGTCGGTAAATTTTTTCCTTCGCTATTTATATAATAATATACAGCTGTGTTATATATTATAGTCGTCTCGTAATTAAAGTTCATCGGCGGCAGTCGATACCCAGCACACAAAAGATTAACTTTTTCCCCCTTTTCCAATTTTTTTTTCTTCTTTGGAACGATTCCCGCAAACGACTTTGTAAGGTATAATATATTATAGTGAGTTTTAATCGAAGATAAAACTATAGCGTTCCGCGTGCACATCGCGTACCCCAGCAAGTACGTAGGTATATCGACTGTTATATATTATTCAAAGACACTGAATTTTCAAAATAAAATACACTATAGAACCGTATTAGAACCTCACACTCCCCATATTTGGTTTATTTCGTTGGACTTATTTTTGGCACTATAGGCACATTTTCGATTGTGTTGCTATAAAGCCTAACAGTTTTAAGGTTTGTTGGAGAATTTTCGTTCAAATATGCCTAGCACTGAAAACAATGATCGATAAATTATTTTGAAAATTGTTCAACAAATTATTAATAAATTTGTTAGATATTACAATGTTATATATTAAAACGTTTTTAAATTACAGAAAAATGCGTCTAGTGAAGAAAAATTGGATTATCACGATAGGAAATTTGAGAAATTTTAAGCGGTCCGACAGACATTGCAGTCCTGACATGGCTATATAGCGTACAAACTACAAATACACTATGAAAAATTCACCCGAAAGTGTTGGGACTGTTGTCTGTTTATGTGCCATACGTACGTTTATCCGTTCCCAAATATTCGCATCATAAATGCGACGACAATCGCCCAGGGACATGGGGATTTTTTTCTCGTATATGTTTTAAGACCGTATTGCATATTATATTATACGCGATGGCGTTAATTCACGGACTATGTATTATAGAATATACCTAATATAAATATTTTGTTTGGACTTTATTTTTATTGCAGGTACCTAATTATATACGTACACACGAATATACAACGTTACACGAGTACGAGAGTACCTACTCGGCCGGGCGAGAAATAATTAATAAATGTTTTTTTATCGTTCTAAAAAACCGAATTTAAACGGAAAACACGCAAAACTCGTTAACTATTCTCTTGACGAATAGAGAGAAAAAAAAAAGCGAAAAACAAAATAATCCAATTGCGTTCCGGTTCGATACGCAAACACGTGAAATTTATGCATCGACGTACCTTCACTTATAAATATATATATATATATATCATATTATGTGCTTATGTACATTGTACACACTTGTGCAGGAGAAATCCAATAAGAGTTCCTATAGGTTGTAGGACTGTATCATAATAATATCAATGTACGCGAAATGCGGAGATAACGCCAGTGAAAATCCATTAACCAATTTTCACGCGGATCGTACAAATATATATATATTCAATATATTGTATATATCAACATTACAACAACAAATTTGACGAGTTCTCTGATATTTACACAAATTACACTTCTCTCGCGTCTGTCGCGGTCATTAATTCCGAATTCCACAGCAGAAGGCCCCAAAAATACCGATTTGATTGAGTGAAGTACACATAACTAATACGCTCGAATCGAATTTTGAGTATGCCGAATTCATATAATATATTTGTTACCCCGAGCGTCATTGATTGTAGGTGCTCGGGTCTTTGGAAAATGGAATATTATTTTGTTCCCCGATCCAATAAAAATGTGTAAAGTATACAGAGCAGAGGACTTGGCGAAACTGACTAGCTAGAGCGTCAAGAGCGCGACCAGAAAAGGGACACAAAAATCGAGAAAATCAGTCGCTATTCTATTTAATTTTATTTATTCTATTTAATTATTTATTTATGCGCCCCTAAAATTCGTATTGAACTTTTACTTTGCTTAGTATTATCGTCACAGAACCCTCTCTTCCCACCCCATCAAAACAGGTCATCAAAAAAAAAAAAAAAATAGTGTAAATTTATTGTATTGGCAGGAGCACTGATGAAACCTTGCTACGGATATGTCAAAATGTTAAGCTAAAAATCCTAAGCCGGATAATATTTATTCCTTTTTGAAACATCATATTATTATTATATAACGTTCACTTATACTTTTGTTCGAATCACGTAAACGATCAAATTATCATTCAAATTCCAAAGGTACCTACAATGCATTTAACCCTATGATTCTACATCTTGACATTCCATAAATTTGACAGTAATTTGTTTAATCATCTCTGTTTGTGGGCGATTCTTCGAAAACTTATTTTGTATTCGATATACATTTTTAAACGATAATTTTACTAGTATACTGTAGGCAGATATTGTCAAAGATGATAATATAATAATTCAGATAACGATAACATTTTCTAGTGGTTTTCAATAACGATCGAGAAACATCAAGAAAAAGTTTTCGTAGATATTCTATATTAGTAGTTTTATATTAATTATCAATAATTCTAGAATTAAGACCACTTGTCGATTATGAACAGTTTTATCGGGTATAAGTGAATGTTGTATTGTTATTTTATATTATAAATAGTATTATTATATTAATCTTGAAGTCCAACTCCTGTAGGGATCATTAAACGTATAACTGAAGTTATATACATTGACAAATCACGTTAAGATTCTTATTACACCAAGAAAACCAATGTTTCCACTTTTCTTGTCATTATTGACAATATTGACCAATGACAATGACTCAAAAATTGCATCGTTTTGGTTATTGCGGCTAGCATAAATTTCATTGTGTTAAAACAGAGAGGTTTGTTTCGGAAAATCGGATTTTCTGAGAAGTAATGTATTTCGAAAAAAAAGGCTTAATTAAATCCGTAGTGAGTATACAAATGCTAACACTCCGATGGAATAATCCCCTTGAAAAAATAACTTCGCCCGAAATTGAATCGTACTTAAAACGACCAATAATTTATATTTAAACGGCCCAATTTGAATGCAGGCGACAACGTATAATCGAAAAATGTGTGCACGCCATTTCACATCGTTCTTATATTATAGCGTGGTATGCGCATTACGATGGAAATCGTTGTCGCTGTCGTTCAATAATGCTTATATTTTTTTAAATTTACTACTTGCCAACAGAAAAATGAAATTTACTCGAAACTACCGTAAAGTATATTTTTTATTTACTCTAAACTTCAGTATATAAAAATATATATATAGATAGGTACAATACCTCGTGCAGTGTGCACTATATTATTAATCAATGTAAATTATTCAATTAACACTGCGATTCGTTCGAGAATTGAATAATAAAAAAAAATTCCCGAAGTTATGTTATTTAAACTTTTAAGTCGTAAATTATCATTATCGATACACCTAATAACGTAGGAAGGTAAAAAATAAAATTTACTTCAGATAGATCAAATTATATATATAAATTGATTTCACTCGTGTCAGTGACACCGATATAATTATACGATTTTCTTTCGGATTGTAAATTTACGATTACGCTTTGTACGATAGTCGTAAGTAATACGGAATAATCCCGATTAGGTATTGAGTTTTGCAGTTATTAACAGCTTTTCCACATAAAAAAAAAATAAATAATAAATAGCCGATATATTACGCGATGCTGTATGTAATAATCGAAAAACGGGATTCGGCTATGCGTATGTATTCCTTTATTTGTACATAGAAACTCGATCAAATTTGATCAATGGTACGTCATGCGCATACGTGTAAAATATAAAACAACAAATGTCTTAAACATCATATTTTGGACGAAGACCTTGAAACGTCCACAATATTGTTGATATAGGGGTGCCACCTCAGTAGGGCGTCTAAAAAATAAAAATATTTCTAAATCTAAAAAAAACTTCTACAGAAAATGATCCTTGAAAGTGTATAATATAATGATATTATTTTGTTGAATTACTTACAACGATCCATGAAACAGTATATAGAACAACAACAGTTCATTGTTTACGTAACATATTTTGCTAAAATTAAAAACACACGAACAATATTTTATACTATATTATACTATACGTAATAATTATAATAAAGATATTTTAATCTCGTTATTAATTCTAACATAATAATATTAATACATCATAAAAAAAAAAAACATATATTATATTGTTATTTTCCAAAATAATATATTAACTATATTATAATAAACTATAATAAAATATTTTTAATAGAGCTGTGAAAACGCTAAAAATCTGTTATTGTATTTATACCTACTAACCTACGGAATCAGCATTACTACATTTCCCAGACAGCACGAAAAACACGTTAGAAAAATCTAGAAACTGAGACGTTTAAATAGTGTTTAAGGGCATTTTAATTAACATTTACAAATATTTACAATATAATGTTTTTAAAACATTATAGTGTTGAAACATTACCAGAGCATATGATATAATTTTATTTTTTGAATATGCTTTTATAAATACGTTTTATTTTTCGCACTGTCCGGATTCTATTTTACTTTATATTATTATTAGTATAATACGAAGGTCGTTTAGAAAATATTCAAATTTTAATAGTTTGTTTTATATTAATAAATATAGTGAACAATCATGTAAATCATATACCTCTGTCTATAAGTGTCACTTGTCAAAGGTGTAGACCATAATTTAAAAAAAAAAAACATGTAAAATATTATTACTGATTGAAGAAGCTTTTTTGAATGTATTTTAGATAAAAACTTTATTTACACATTATATACGGGATAAAGTTATAAAATACATTTTTATATATTGCGCTTTTTAATCTAGATAAGGTACATATTTGATATAGTACATGTACGAAGAAAGTGGTACAGCGAAGAAAGAAAAGAAGATAAACGTTAAAAAAAACATATGTAAAAACAGTATACGTATACACACTAGCTATGTATATATATATCTATATCTATGGGGTATTAAAAAAGAAACGTCTACCAAAAGATTTACTTAGAAAATAAATAAATAAATATGTAGACGTAGAGATAATACATTTTGAAAAAATAGATAAGAGGCTATATAATATAGATAAAGATAAAGTAACTATAATATAGGATTATAGTATCACAAAATTATATATATAGTATACCTAATAGCTATTGTATACTATAATCAAAGTACCTACATGTATTACTATAGAAACTAAATACGTTTTACTATTATTTATATTTATTATATATTAAACATGGTATCATTATTAATTAAATTAATTACAATATAGTGTGTGTGGGAGGAGTGTAAGAATAATTTATATTAACGTGTTACTATATTGTTTATATACTCGTATAATAATAGGTATATTATAGAAAAATATTATTTAAGATAATACCTTTAGATGTATGCTCACCTATACAAAAATATAGTCACAAAAAAGGAAAAAAAAACAACAAAAAATAGTTTAAAGTTGCCAGGAAAAAGTGTATATAGTTTTAATGCCGTACAAACGTTTACGAAATATTCGTTGGCCCAGGAAAAAAAATGAGTTTTTGAATATTTTCCATATAAAATAACTACAGTTTTGTTTTTTTCGACAAGGATAGCGCAAACATTAGGTATATATTGTATTGTCGTCGTTTATCGAAAAAAAAAATATATATATTATTATTATGTTGTGCGGAAAAGTGCAAAAACAAAATCGTCCTCGGATCCGTCGAAACAGCTAACGTTAATTCCATATATTGACCACTTTTGGTTTTTTTTTTGTCCAATGCGTAGGTAATATTTATTATATTGTTATTGGTGGGTTATGTGCTGCTGTTTGTCGGTTTTTTCTACCTCGAAATACCAATTCCAGATGACGACACATCGCACAAGTCAAAAGTCACGAGACGGTTTTTGTCGATGAAATGGAGCGCGAACGGGAAACGTTTTCGGCTGCGAGAGCGTCACGCACTGTTTGCCCGACGGAACGGTCGGCCGCCTATCTCGGGGATAGATAGACGATGATTATCGAGTCGGAAGATGTAAAAAATATATATATGCAAGTGGAAGATGAAAAAAAGGATTTATACGTGCGTATTCTGTATTTATGATTAAATTTTTATATTTTTGGAGCTCGGCCACATACCTATACCTATCTATATACACATAATATAATTGGTCTTTTCGGTCGTCAAACTTTGCAAAGTGTATACATACGCTGCGCATCACACGACGACGACAATGACGACATTTTATATAAAGTAAAACGATAAAAAATAATAATATGTCGTTATAATAAAAACTTCTATCGAAAATTATCATATAGGGTGTTTTTCTAGAAATGATAATCGAGGGAACGCGTGAACAGGTTTTTGTTTCGTTTTAATCACGAATGAAGATAGTATGGATACCCAAAGGCATATAATAATCAGACTATCATTCTGCCCTCAAAGTGACTCTCTTAATCAGTTGTGGAAACGTACAACTAGCGCTTAATATCATACTGGTGACATCGAATTAAGATCGTAAATAATAATATAAATAAATATTAGAGCCCATTTATTTCCAATAGCAGTTAATATTTTATAGATATACCTATCTAAACAATATTACAGCGTTTGAGCGATATAATTTTTAATTCGTATTTCGTAAAACTTGTCAGCTATTCTATAAGGAATGGGAATCTATACTATAATAGTTTTTATTGAATATGGTCACACTAAACATGTAGACGTTTTGCCACTGGATCGTTAGTTGAACGTTTCCAACTGGTGACTGTGAGGAGTCAGTTTGGAATCACATAATTACACACCGATGGGCATTCCATACTATCTTAATTCGTAGTTTTAACATTAATAAATTATTTACGTACATAACCTCTAAATATATACAACTT
Organism: Pemphigus obesinymphae; assembly: GCA_025469235.1. NCBI lineage: Eukaryota > Metazoa > Arthropoda > Insecta > Hemiptera > Aphididae > Pemphigus > Pemphigus obesinymphae. Next base: position 83,282 of record JAIPRL010000859.1, read on the forward strand.
CCCCGTGCAGCACGCGTTGGTATAATATATTCGTGTCAGTTCTTTAAAGTATACTACAGTATACTTTTATATTTGCCGTGTATGATATAATATATTATTTTAATTTTTTTTTTTTTCGTAGTGTTTTATGTCTTTAACCGTCGCACTCGTCGCACAATCGTATATTTTCACACCGGACGACGATCGACTTGGTCTTCGTCGCGCGTTGTTGGTATACGTGGACTCGATTTCAAGTTTGTTTAAAAAAATATATATATATATAGTCCTAACACGTATATCGCAAATATTACGTTTTTCGAGCTTGGAAGCACTTCAATGCGGTTTAACATTAATTAATATACGAAAATAATTAGTTTACTATATTATATATGACGTGAACAACATTTCAATTTAACAAATTTTTTTTTCTTTATAATTATCAAGTCGAACGTGTTATAAAGAAGTTTATTTCTTATTTTTTTCCAGACTAATATTATTAAATAAATGCATATATATATTTACAGTTAACGAGGGCGCGTACAATTTATTAATATTTAAAATTTTTAAAACCGCGAAACGGCTGCATAATAAATCACGTCAGTTCGTCTCTAAATCCGGAATGGATTAGTATAATGACATACTAATAGCATTTTATGCAAAAAACCTTCATGAAAAATGTACTTAAAATCTCAAAGTATACGCTATAAAAACGTATACAATGAACTTGACCATTTATATAGTTCAATAAACTATAAAGTAATATTTACAAGTCAAGAAACAATATTAAAAATATTTTACATAACACATTTCGAGAAGAATCAAGGGAACCGATATAATATAAAAATAATGAAATCAACAAAAACGTCGACGAATGAGCGTCTGAGCGTGTCTTGTGATACTATATGTAAAACACCACGCGGATATTATTAGTATATTATACCGAAGTGCGTTAGACAACAAAAGACAATTTCCGCGATAGAAAACATCTGGAACTCGTTTGAGACGGTCCAAAAAGTTTGAAACGTTTTAAATCAAATATAACGCGATGTACATTCACGATATTCGAGCACTGTCATTTTTCGTTTTCTCTGTGTATACAACAATATTATGCACGTTAAACCATACCTACATCTACGTTGTTTCCTTGTTTTTTTTTATTTTTATTTTAAACATTGTTATTGATTTCTGGAACCAATATTGTTGACAAGGCGAAGAATAAAAAGGAAAGAAACCAGAATCGAGAGGTATGAAATTCCATTGTGATGCCACACGAATATAATATGTTATAGGTTAGGATTATACGACGTATCTATACGTATATCTACACACGGTGTTTCGGAATTTTCAGAGTACTAACAGGTATAAACTGTAACAAAACCCATCTGTATTGTTATAATATATATTTTGTCGTTGTCCGTGGTCGTCGGAACCATTTCGAGTTTTAAAGAATTGATTCCAACATCGAACAATATATTATGTGTAATGTGTATTTATAATACGAAAAAATGATTATTATACACAAATATATATTTATATAATATTATAAATTAATATTTAACTTGTAAAATTCTAGTTGCAAATGTGAAAATCACGAATGGAAAGAAAATGGTCGTATTTCAAACATAGCACCTTTAATCGAAAAATTATATTAATATTCATTTACCTATGATATTATAGTATTAATAGCATTACAAATTTGCTACCTGGGTTGTGATTCCGAAGTAAATACGTGTTACCAAGGAGGTGATCAAATCTTACTACTTCTGGCGACACGTGCATACATGTGATTATTGAAAATGTTTCATTCATGTTATTATATCTATGGACAATCACCATTGTTTTACATTATCATTAGTTGTACACTATCGAACTGTAGACGGGTAGTGATAAGATTTCGATTTCGTAAAAAATAGTCTGCGAACCCCTAGCTGTAGGGGTTCAATACTCGGGTTGTTTATTTACCCATTACGATATTTCCCTTTGAATGATAATAATTAATAACTATTAGGTATACGGGTAAACAAGAAAAACAAAAGAAAACGATTTGTCGTGTTGGTTGAAGAAATCGAATATATTATATAAGTGCACGCGAGAGATTATTACCAATGTGTACACAACGATATTTCAGTAAATATTTGTCATTCTCAACTAGATTCTCAAACTTTGCGTAAAAAAAAAAAAACCATAATAACGATCGAAAAGGTGTATAATATTATTATACAGTACCTACCTATATATATATATATATACGTCATATTATATAGCCTATAGGTAAGTGCTGACGAGGAGGCGATAGAGGTAGGTACATTATTTATTTTCGGCAGACAGCTGGGCTTCCATTCATAATTTTCGGCGTTCCGGACCTCAGGCGATCAATACTGTATAGCAAGTGAAAAGAAAAAAAAAACACTGTTCGTAAAAAATGTTCAATAGGTAAAGTATTTTATGTCCTACATGACAATGTGCTAGGGAAATTTTCAGTCGGGAAAATTAATATTTACGTAATATTTTAACGAATATTTTAATAATGTTGTTAAAATATTTGTAAGATGTTTTTCAAATATTATATTAATAAAATCATTTTATACGTTAATTTTTCTGGACTAAAAAAATGTACTTCTGTGACACAAAATATTAGAACATTATCATGTAGGTACATATATATAGGTACATTTCGGAAATGTCTTAAGAACGTATTTTATTTTTTTTATTTTTTATTTATCTATATTTGGGATCATTTAGAATTTACGCCACGGATAGTCATAGTCGGTATTTTGTGTGCACTGGATATCCAGGGGTTGGTAGATAGTACATGCCTTGCTCTCGATGCAGGACATCTGTTCGGGTTTGCGCGGAAACGAGCCAGGTGGTGAGGAAACAAAAAAAAAAAAAAATAAATAAAATTTAGAAACGAGAGACAGAGAAACCGAGCACGCGTCTCCTCCGCGCGCCTTCTGTTAACCATCTGTCCCCTCGGTACGTAATATTTCATAACGGACGAAAACGCACGCAGCACACCACATATACCCGGGCCAAACACACCGTACAATAATAATAATAATAATAATAATTTCTATTCCAGATATCGATTTTAGGTTATCTCCGAAAGAGTTAAAAATCAGATTTTTCTTTTCGAAATCGATTTTTATACATATATTTTTTGAAACGCACATTTCAACGATATTTCGTATAAAAACGGTTCCATTAATTCGGAAACGAAAAATACAGAAAATCTAAACATTTTCAGATGTGTATCGGAAATTGAATGTTGTGAACGCTCTCCCGAACAATTTCCAAATACCACTCTAACTGATAACTCTTTCATTCCAACAGCTAGCTGTACATTAAATTTTCAAAACACGCGTATGCGGTGTCAACGAAAAAAAAAGAAGTTTACATTAATTTCGCTTTGTGGCTTCCACATATACCTCGGTTGCAAATCCATTATTATTGCGGATATCTATATCTAGTCCGATGATTCAGTTGAGCGTATTCAGTTATTCGACAGTTCAAAGAATCGTTTACAGATCGCCAAGTGTTTTCAAAAGATCACTATATAGTTATGTTGCACATAAAAATATGGGGAAAAAAATCAATAATTTACATTATATATATATATGTACGCTTTGAACATCCGTAAATGATTTAGAAGCTGATACTGTCGAGCTAAAACGAGCACAGTTATTAGGTATATACTCCGATGATTAAAATATTCTGGCAATTTAACTAATGAGTTTAATCTGATTGAAGAGTCGAGAAAATCATTTTTAGACTCTGAGAGTTATATATATATCATATATATTTATATATATAGGTATAGTTGCTGCAGTTTGATTACATGAAATGAACATTTGTCATATTATACGTTATCTAGCGTATGAACATATTCTATCTTACAAAGTATATATGTCAATATCACAATACACGTGAATTATGGAGCAATGAACGTTTATTTTTCACTCAAACGCATAAAAAATGCTCGTCTGTACCTACGCTCGACTTTAACGGGGAAAAGATAGAATCGTCAATATTATATTGACAACTATTAACGGATTTGCTGCCAAAAGAATACCTATTCCTTTTCCTATGTCTATTCCTTCGGTCAAGGAATATAAATAATATAATAAACTTATCTATTTTTGACAATTATCCGAGTTCGAATCAAACTCGAGTCACATGTGCACAAGAAGAGATGAAATACGAGTAGAAAAATGAGCAATATACATGTAATTTAATGCGAAACACCATTGAAAAATATTTATTTATAACGTGTCTATACGTTGATATTCGCGCAGACAAATTATAGTATTACTATAATATAATATATAGAGACGATTTACAACTTTCGAAACTTAAAATAATACAATTTACATAAGTATTATACCTACTATATAAACTATAAATATGTTATTAAAATATCGATGACGAAAATTTTAAAGTTTTCCAGACAGCAAAACTAAAAACTAAAATGCTTATAAATATTTCCAAAAAGTAAAATGATATGTGGGAATAATATCATATTAAAAATAATGTTATGGGAAAACTTTTGGTCCGGAGTATATTATATTTTCTGGAAACATTTTGTGAATGATACAGTAATAATATTTTCAAAATATTATTTAAACATATATCTTTCGTACAGACCAGAAATTCCGCTAAAACACTGTTTTATAAATGTTTTAAGGACATTTTGTTTTCTTGTGCCGTCAATCTGAATGTTTTAGAAAATTGTATAGTCCATAACACTCATAATCTAGAAAATACATTTTTAGTAAATATTTTCAAAATATGTTTTATTTGAACATTATAATACCTAACATTAATGTATCTAACTGTAAAACTAACTTAACAGCTAGAACTTATTTTCCCTAGAGAATTATCTTTAGCAAATTCTGTGCGTATGTATGTTGATTTTTTTGATATGTCTCGTTATCAATTTAAATATGGTGTTTTGTCAATTTTACGTTCTAATTCTACACCTTAATTTCTTTATTATGTATTATTTTTTCTTTTTAGAATTATATTATCACTTAATATTTGTTTATATATGTACTTTTGTTTATTTGCTTATTATGCTAATTAATCTTTTGTTGATATTGTTAATTTAAAGGGCATCATGCACGTTCATGAATTATAAAAAAAATAAAATAAAATAAAAATAATAGGTATTTACTTTCTGGAAATATTTCAAGAACGTTTAGATTTTCTTTTCCATCTGAGTTTAATTTGTGTTTGTAAGCTTTTGATTTGTTCGAATAACATAAAAAAAAAATATATATATATATATATATATACCTATATAGCTATAGAAATCACGTTTTGAAAATCGAACAGAAATACGGGATGCAATTTAAAATCGACTTGCAGGAGTTACGAGTTAATATCCGATAAAAACGATTATATTTTAGTATATCCCATTCGTGTCCGTGATACGGTTTGTAACGATTCGTCCATGAATGCTATTGCAGTTATAATGGCAAACGGCGTGGTATATAATATATTATTATATTCACGTAGTAAAAAATAATAACCGAAAATGGGATTTATGAAAATAATAAAACATAATAAAATGTGCGATATCGCTTATGGAAATGTACTTCGATTATGGGCGGGAAACAGCAGTTTCACGTTTTGACAATATATAGGTCATCGCGTGTTTTGACAACGTATATAGCAGTATTAAAAAGTTGGCAAAGTTTGTACCGAGGATATTATATTCTTAAAGATGTTTTTGAATTGAACAAACTTGAATTTTTCAGTTGCCTTATATACTATAGCATAATTATATAGACGGCTGTTATATACCTGTACATAAATATGAAATTTTACATAAATATGATCATATTTACTTATTTATTGTCACTTGTTTTTTCTTAAGAGTTATTCTGTAAAATTGAATGAAAACGGCGGATTTTCGAGAAGGAGTGCGATTAACGGGACAATCTGTTCATCAATTCAACACTGTACATATGAAAGCACGTGTACCTCCTAGGTAAGATTACCAGTATTAGTATAAAATACCAAAAAAGTGTAAAAAAAAAACCCCTATTGGTATATAGTTGAATTTATGTTGAACATTGCCGTACTGCAGTATGCAGTATGTGTAATGTTTATACAGAAATTCTAATTGTACTCATGATAATAAATAAGCGGATTATTAGGGATAACTATTTTTAGGCTCTGCGGCTGTACCTACGAGTCGCAGACGGTTCTCTCAGGAAATATTATCCGCAATAATTAATTGTGTATTATATAGTCAATGTGTTATTTCTTCGTAAAACGACGTTTATTTTAAAATTGTTTAAGGTACACAAAAAGTTGGGCAAAATGACTAGAAAACTAAGACTCAAAATTAAAATCCAAAATAAACCAAAAATAATATTTTCAAAGTCACAAAACAAATTCTTCGGAAAAGGCTTATATAAATAAATTATTTAAAAAAATCAAATCATAATCGGGAACGAGCGTTTCAAATGTATTATAGTGTTTTTTTATATAGTATATTTCATGCCTATTCGTTAATCGTAGAATTTTGTACAGAGTATAATATAAAAGGTACACAATATTATACGAGTACATATCATATAGGTATCACGATATAAGCCATTACAGAAAATAATATGATTTTTGAAATACAAAAATTATTTTAAAAAAAAACAACATTTTTCGAAATTGATAAATTCAAAAACGTGTTTGGTATCGAGTACACGCGATTTTGGGGCGGCTGTTCAAGTTTACAATTTTTTAATTTTCTCGCCAAATAAAATTCTCTTTTAATTCGTTTCGAATAATATAAATTACTGTCCTCGCCGCGGAAGATTATTGCGTGCATAATGTAGAAAGTAGAAAGAAGTTAGAAACAGAAGAAGTATATAGAAATATCGTGTACCTATACCGTTCTCGTTGCAGGACAACACACGCTGGCCAGGTCGCTCTACTTGGCCTCGTTATTGCTCTCTTTCTGCCCCACTTCACTCAGCCCGCTTCCTTGGCGGCGCAACCTCGTGACGACTCAATAAGGTTAGCCCGCGTTAGAAGTTTTCGTCTACACCCGACAATAACGTTTTATTACATTTATTCCCTCCACACTTTTCATAATAATTTTACTCTATTGCGAATCGATCGACAATACGGATTTTAAAAACGTACATATGTATACATATATATATATATATATTAGGTATACATTATACATGGAAAATATATGGTATTATATAGTTTTAAACAGGTTTTAAACGGTTAAGAACGACGTTTTATTTTACAACACGACAACGACTGCGTATAGAAAAGACCCAAGTCGGGCAGTAGTAAGGGTACGACGGTTGAAAACAGTCTACGAAATAATAAGTACTATTTGTAATACATTTTTGACTTTTTCAAACTATTTTGTACGAAACGTACAGTTTTAATATTTCTAAACGTAAGTTTAGACACCTTATATCCCCTGACGTGCCCGTCAGTCCGCCGTTACAGTTACTATATAGTACATGCATACGTGTACATACGATTGTTGATATGGTTATCAGGGAGATAGATAGTAATTGTTTTTTTTTTATTATTATTGTTTAAAATACGTTTAAAGCACGTTGACTGGGCATTCCTAACTTGTGTTTTTTTTTTTTTGTTTATTTCAAAATCAAAAACTACGTCTTAAAGTTATATATATATTTTGTTACGTCTTTGTTATTCCAAGTAAATAATCTTAAAAAAAAATAAAATAATCTTTTTAACGAAAGTATAAATTATGTTAGGAGAGCAATTTATCAATTTATAGTATTTGCATATATACCTAAGTTATAATTCGTCAACGTGACAACACATCGAACAACATTTTTTTTATGTAGTATTACAATTATTTTTAATATTATCTCACCGATGGAAACGAAATTTGAATATTTTTGGAAAATTCGAGATTCGAATGAAAACGATTTCTGGACGAAAATTCGCCTAGCCGTACAAATATAAATTAAAATTTACGAGAAAACTGCAAATGTGAGATACGGTTTTTACGGTACATTTTTATTATAGCCGTTAATTAAACAGACTATATAAACGTATAGACTTACACACTTATAGACTTAAATACCGTTTACCCACTTTTTATTGCATTTATATTTACTACATATAATATTATCTTGATCGCACTACTTAATTAACGTTTTCATTTGAGATCGTTCGCCTTTCCCTTTAACAGCTGTTGCAACTGAAACCAGTTAAATATTATTATTATATAGAGCCACCGTGTATGATTTTCCAATTTACATACCACGTGCAGTACATGGATACAGCAGAACGAATGGAACGGTATATTATATCGATTTTTATGTTTAAAAAACACGGACGTTGATATTAAATAATTATGACGATTACAATACGAGTACAATATGTATAGAATGTAAATAGACCGACGAGATTGATTATTAAATTATAACCTTAGAATATATTTTTTAAATTCCTGAATTGAAATTTTACGGCATTTTAGGATTATACTGTATCTTGAAATCAACGTTTTTTTATACTACTTTTCACTTGACTTAAAAATATGCGAAATCGCCCATTATCTTCAAACTTTTGACTTTATCGATCATCGCATCTTCTGTTCGGTCTTCCATATGCTTAGGATACTTTTACGATATTCTGGATATTTTACTACACACAACATTGTATGTTTCCATTAAATATATAGTATATACCCGATACCGGTTTGTAATAATAATATTATGTTTTGTCGTTTACGACTGACGTTTATTTAGTATATACCTCAGCCTGACGATTTATGCATTCAAAAAATAAATAAAGTGTATTCGATTTTGTATATGTATACAAGTATGCCGAACTGGCGATACTTTTTGCGACGACACGTTACACCAAAAATATGAAAATTTACGGTCGAGCTACTTTCCACCCCCTCCCCCTCTCCGTATACACATTATACGTACATATATATTATATATTTTTCTAATATCCATAAATATTACGAAATTCGCATCCAACGCCGAACCGGAAATTTTATACTCAATCCGCGTATATATACTTATCCAAGTGCACTGAATTTAATGGACCCACGCGAATACGTATTCGTATGTATGTGTATAATGTATATTTATGTGAAAAGCTATTATTATATATACAGAAATGGCACACTATGTGTATCGTCAAATAATGTATAATGTACTGTAGCGCAGTAGTTGCCGTTATCACTTATCATTATTACTGAAGTCTCGAACACGTCTGAATTGGCCGTTTTTTTTTCTGTTTAGAATTTTAGTTAAATTTATATTATTCATAAATTAGAGTATAAATGTAAATATTAATTAGCAATAACCTAACCTATTTACGAATGTATACATAAAATATTTATTGAAATACGAGACGGTAGGTAGGTATCTGCGAGAAAACACGTTTCGACAAAACCCTCCGAAACGAGGGGCAATCGCGCCCGATTTTTGTTTCTAATAGGGACCCCATTTTAGCGCTCAACAAATTGTCCTTATAACTATTGGTCCTTCGCACCGGGTGGGAATTTCGTTGTATATGGTCGAACAAATAATGGGTTCCTATAATTCGTGCACTTGTGGCTATATCGTTTCGGCGTTTATGTATTCGACAACGCGTAAACTGCAGAAAACTACTTATTCGATATAGTATACGTCAAATATAGTGTTTCTCGTAAAAATATAGGTACTCATTTTTATTTTTTTATTTTTTTAAATTATACCACTACACCGAGTAACGCACGAATACCATTATAGCATTATCTTATACATATCTCCATAAATAGAGAAAACAAATATCCATAATATCATACGGCGTGGAATGATAAATAATCTTTATTTTACAGAAATTTTCCAATTATACAATGAAATTATATAGGTAGTATCTGAAAGTAGAAATCACAACAAAATTGAAAATATTTTTATATTGTAGAATAAAATAATATTATATTATTATAATAAATAAACATTGTAAATAGCATTGAAACGTCTGTAGATCAAAGTTAATATTACCTATAAAGGAAGTCTCAACAGCAGTAATAGGTACTATCGCTTGCCTATATTGGATATCACCTTTATTTTTATGATAAATAAAACCGTTATATTTTGCTAAATATTAATGATTAATTACTTTGAATACGTACATTTTATGACTGATTTTATTCAGTATCCATTTTATCTTGACTTTGTTTCGCAATAATTAGCTTATGTAAAATTTAATTTTAAAATTAACCGTATAGGTACATAAAAAAAGGTGGTTTCAAGAATAAATCAAGTGACATAACTGTATAATATTATAGTCAATAGTGTATATATAATACGTAAAAAAAAGTGTTTACAATATTCTCGAGAGTATAATATCATTCTTCCAAAAGTATCTATATATCTACATATCTACAATGTTGGAATCATGCAATATACAACATTTTACCGCATTCTATCGTTTTTCGTGATTTGTGAAAATTCATAATTTAAAAAAATGGCTGATCAAATATTCATACTAAACCTATGGAATTACGGATTTGTTAATAAAATAATTTTAAATTTATACTCAATATTATATGACGTAAAAATCTGTAGGTTACAATTTACATTAACGCCGACAAATTACGCGTTTTAATATTTTTTTTGTATTATAGTAGGTAGTATTTAAACAAAATAACTTCACATTTTTCATACACCTAATTAAGAGAAGAAAATTAATTATTTGAACCATTAAGTAGGTAAATACGTATATATTATGTTATCAAATATGTAAAACATATTTAAAAACTACGAAATACTTGTTTTTAATGTCACATTTTCCGGACCAGGTACAGCTGCAGGTTTATATATATTTTAATAATTGGTGGGATTTGTAGAATCCAAATTCAATACTAATAAGAGACATCAAAAGTTCATCCGACTTGAAAAATACGGACAGTTCAAAATAAATCACGAAATAATAGTTTATAATAATTAAATAGTTTACAAAAATATTAAAATGGTGATATTTTCAGAAAGCAAAATAATGATTTTTTTCGAAACTTTTTTTAAATGTTTTTCATCCGAATAAAGCATAATATTTCTGTTTTATTTTTCCGTCTGTAGAGTACGTTCTAAATGTATCGAAATAAAAAAAAATGTCTATCTAAAAAATGTACCCCTTCGATGCTCGACTGGGAATATTATTATTTTAAATAGTGTTTTAGAGGGAAAAATTATCGGATTTTTTTGGTGTGATATATATGGAGTGGTGTGATGTTCGAATATTGTGAATGGTTTTTAGAATATATAATATGCACATACCGTGAATGTTAAACCACAATCTCACACACGACGATGTTCTCGTTTCATACGGTCGGTACTGGTACAGTGAAAGTATTTGTGTAAAATATAAAAATAAATGTAATGAGTATCCCTTTCGTTTCGACCGCCGCCGCAGCGGCAACGTATTATGCGAACGAACGGTCACAGTGCAGCAGTCTGGACAGCCTCAATCGAAACCAGTTCCGTACCGGTTTCAATATAATATAATATATATATTATATTTTATTATTACTTATATACTTATATATATTGTATAAATCTAGATTTTTTTTTTGCAGCAGAAAACAACAATGACAAAAGCCTTCATGTACTGCAGAGCGAACTCGAAGGGCAACGTACCCGGGGCCTGCGTACTATCGAAGAATTCATTTTCGATAATAATTTTATCGTCCGTCGTGTACTTACTGAACAATACACGGTCATCGTCGTTATATATACCTATACATTTGACACATCGATCAAAGATGGCAGAGAAAAATCACTAGACATTTTCAAAAATTAAACCGAAAATTCCTTCAGAAAAGTACTTTTAAGTCTATGATTTTCGAAATCAAAAATCTTTTAAAAATGTAATGCAATTCAAAATGTTGAAATATTAAATGTAGATACTGAAATGGTGAACCATCTGTGTAAGAAGTTATATGGGCCAAGTATATAGAAAAGTATATAGAAGATCCATAGTAATATTACATCTACCCGATTTATTGTTAATAATGTGAAATTTGTAAAAAGATTATGAATAGGTACAAATAGATAACATTAAAAATAGATTTATTTTTAAAAAATAAACGTCTTTACAAGTATAAAAGTATAAAATAAAACTCAATATTCTATAAAAAAAGATCTTAAAATCCAAAATCAAAATCAAAATGTCGGAGAAAAATGTAAATATTTATTATAACAGGTATGTATTGTACATTATGTACAAATTATGTATATTGTATATATCTAGAGTGTTTGCAGCAGCAAACAGTAATAACAAGTCTTCACGTACATGAAGGGCAACGTACCCGGCCACAAACGAAGAATTCAATATTTCGGTCTCTAATAATAAAAATATGTCCGTCGTGCACTGAATAATACAATCGGTTAAATAAGTATGTCTATACACTTGGTAAATATGGTTGCATGAAATCGCTAGAAGTTCGATTTCCGAAATCGCCAAAAACAAGATTTTCGAAATCCAATTCTACAGAAAAGCTTTTTAAAAATTAAAAATCCTTACCTCAAATAATATATGAACTGAAATGATGCAGTGAATTATGAAGAAATTATAAGCGGACTGAGTAGAAAATCCAAACATTGTAAGTATATAATTATGCAATCTGAAAATCGTATACTTACAACATTTTCTATTTTTCTAAATGTTACTTGATTTGGTTTAATGGAGCATATACGAGTAATATGATTCTTTAATAATCAAGTACATATAATGAGATAAGAATATACAATACAAAATGTGAATGAAATATAGAAAGAATTGATTTTATAGTAGATTTTACAAGAGTACCTACAAAATTGAAATTTTGGAAAAAATTATTTAAAAAGTCCGAAAATCCTGATCTGTATTTTAGATTCTTTGATTGATTTGAAACCATGCCCAGCTTTGTTTGAAACACACATATTATTTGTGGTTTATAGTTTATATAAATTATAAATATACCTCTTTTACACTACATATAAATTATATCATATTATATGTACACGTTTATTCGTTTGGAATTTGGCAGTGGCTATCGGGCGATTTTCTGAAACGGCGAGGTAATTGGGCTGCCAATTTTGTATGACTATTAACTATTAACATAATCAAGTATATTCGTATACCGACGTAAATGCTATATGCTGTACCGTTTTCCCTGGCCCGGCGACAAAAGATGATGTACCCTCCATTCTGCCCCCACTAAACACAATTCATGTATAACGAATGATTAATGGCGAAACCCTTGAAAATAACATAAATAGGTATAAATAGCGTACGTGAAATGCACTTCTAATGAGCATAGCCGTGCACAATTTTGGCAATAGGCAATTAAAATATTTCATTTCAACATTTTTGAAAAATCTAGTCTAAATCCAATTTCAATTGTATTTTGATAATGTAAAATGCAGAATTATTTTGAAATTGAATTTTTTGAAATCCAAAGATTGTATGAATTTTTGCAGTTGGCAAGTGTTATAACGGATAAGTATAAGCGAGTTCGAAACTTTGACTTGAGTTTTCTTTTTTACAGGCTAGGTAGAGGTACAAAATCATGTATGGGTATATACAAAAGTGAAATAATAATTCTATTTTCGGTGTATAATATAAATACTACCTACGGAAAACCTCCAGTAAGGTAGTAAGACAATTCGTTTGATTTGTGAAAATACAGTTCGAGGACATGTGGAAAATCAATATTTACGTTTAGTATAATTTTCAAGATTTTTACAAATTATATACCTATATATTTTAGAAAATTTAACTTTAATAATATTTCCAACATTGTAGGTTGACCTTTTTCCCGCGGTAAGGTCAATTTTACAGTGTTAATTTGTAAAATGCATATTTTAATTATAAATATAGAGGTACTTGTATTGAACACCTAATATTTTATTCGAGCTGGTTTTCTTTGATTACTATCGCCTACAAATTAAATTTGAATTAATTTTGTCACTATAACTATATGTATGTATATTATAATATCGAAATGATTAAAACAAATTGTTTATATTCTTGTTAAATTAACATTATAATATAATTATATATTATATTTGTCAACATGTATATGAAAATATCAGTTACCTGTTATCAGGTAGTTATTTTATAAAATGATAAGAGAATAAATTAAAATGTAAAAGATTAGACACAATTAAACAATTAAGGTTAATTAAGTGGTTATTGCCTGACTTGTATGAATAGTAAACAAACACTGGGGTTTTATCATATTTCGATTGTTTATATATCATATTATATAATACTTAATAATTATGATATATATGTAGTAGTAACATAAAAAAGCTAATCTTATTGATAAAAAAAAAAATAAAAGTCATTACACCAGTTTTTATATAATGGATTTATCAGCCAAAAATATACACGGATATAAATACGGCGAGTACTATATATACGAAAACACAAAAAAATATAGACTATATTATAGGTACTTACATGAAAATTACTAATTGGACACTATATTATAATATACCGTTTCTTAAAATGGTTATTTTGATCAAATCTTCTGAATACCTGACTTAAATTTGTCCGTATAATCTCCCATTCGGTTACAATAATATATAGTTAACATATACTTTGGTTATTACATACTTTCTGGTTTTACCCAGTTGTTTACACACAAGCCACCTACATTAAACAAACACGATTTCAAGCGCTTGACGGTGCACCACCTGCAATTGCAGCATTCAAATATTTATAAAAAAAAAAAAAGTAATACTGTGTATTTTTAATTTTTTTTTCATGGATAAATACGAAAGCGTACCTAAGGTGACATATAGTGCAAAAATTATGTTTAACGCAAACAAGAAAATAATTATTTCATTATAAAAGTGCTAGTGACATATACTTCAGGATGAGCGAGGGACTATAAATGGCAATCTTTTTCGTACTTTCATACTTTGTATTTATCACATTAAAATATATAAATGAGATTAAGAATAAGCATAATAATAAAAATAAATAGAGGATATACACGCGTATAAAAACGTGTTCCTTTTTTTTATCATTAAATTTTTTCTCCTTTTTTATTATTCTACCTGTGGGTATAACAAGGATATATAACAAAATCATTTTTTATTCTTCAAAATGTACATTATTGTAAAATCTACGGGGTGCCAAAATTTTGACTATGGGTAGGTACGTATTTTTTTTCTACAGTCACGTCCCCCATGGCTGGAAGTATATACCATTCATAAAAATACAGACTACACATATATTATAATAATATACAGCTGCAGCATACTGCAAAGATAAATATTACACTTTGACGTGTTTTCAAACCATTTCAACCCGAGTATTCGTAAGTTGCTAAAAATATTTTTGATACTTTTCTCACATTGCTCTAGTTGAACTTTTATCTTTTTACTCGATCAATTGTTTTTTTTGTTTTTGAAATATCTTAACTTGATATAATAATATACAGATATTTGGTCTAGGTTTGTAGAAATTTCACCAATTACTCTGACAGTGGTTTTCGAACGAAATTTATATAATAGTTGAGGAATTTAACCGATCGATTTCAACACAAATACTGTTCTATAAAGCGCTTTACATTATTGACCAGAAACCGGATAAACTATGTGGAAGTTATAATAACACGTTTAACCGCAGCATGCATACGTATATACATATTGCGAATAAACAATATAATAATATATAAATAACCTGACAAATTAAAACGAAATTTTCACGATAAAATTTCCAGAATGTCAAAACGAATGTTGAATAAATGCAAAATAAATTTCGAATAGTTGGAATAGTACCTACCGATTATTTGAATATATTTCTAACTACTAATCGATTAGGTAATAATAATATTGTATATTTGACGAACATTTAAAAACGTTCCGTTTTTTGTTAACGAAAAAAATGTTTACACCGTTATTTTATCAAAAATAATATAGGCGAGTACCGGGTATTTTATTTACCCGTCAAACATACGTACTTACCCAGTATAAAATATTTAGACGTATTATTTGTTATCAATGTAATACAAACCTGCGCCTCGTGAACTTATCAATTATTTTCGGCCGTCGCCCATTTTTCGGATTCGACCACGCCATAGCCGTGTAAAAAGTGTTCGCTTTTGTTCAACGACCTATTCAAATTACTCCGAGTTGTAAAAGTCAACGTCGGAATTTTCAAGTGGCTCTCTCCCGCCCACCTTTGTGACGGCACGCATACAGGGTGGCACATGTCCTCCCCCCCCTCTCAGACGACTGCAGCAGTACACGGTCGTATATAATAGTGTGTACGCGCATATTATACAACACAGGAGTCTGTGCGCGATCTATATACATATATATATATACATATATGTATGTATACCGAAGGGATAACGAAAAAAATAAAATGCCGCAAGGATATTTCTCAGGACCGTTTTTTTTCTCTCTCTCTCTCTCTCTCTCCTCCTTACACCATAATACGTATATTACGCGTTATACAATATACGGTGGTCCTTTCTCTACACCATATTTCGCGTCCCTTCGCGGCTATATAATGCCATCGCACACACTATTTTCTAACCCCTGTTTTGCATATTTATATCAGTCGCGCTGCACGCGGTACACTGGTCACGGTCACTGGGATATATTATTCTATCGTGTGACGCGTACCCGTTAACCGAAAAAAAATACCCCCTCCCCTATATTTGGGAAAAAAAACCCTTCCACGCGGGCCATCGTCCAATAATAATAATAATAATAATTATTATTATTATTATTACCTATCTATACAGCTGGTACATCATTATTTTACGTGATAACGTATAATATTATTCTCGTGTACGATCCGAATATAATGTGAACCCCTGGCGAAGGACGACCGGTTGTGTGCGTTGTACGCGCGCGTTACAGCGGGGCCGGCTGCACTGTCCGTCAACGGGCGCGCACCCCCCCGGCGCGAGCACAGTCCGCCGACGCACCACGATATACGATGATAATAATAATAATAATAATAATATAATCTCCAACGCGATTCGGAGACCAACAATATAATATGTTGTCGTTACAATAACGTGCGGCGTGTCGTACTGCAGTTTTGCCGGACAAACTCGTATATCGCGTTTCTCCGCATAATAATAATATATTATTTTATTCTATTAATTTGATAGGCACCTAATAATGGTAAATTGCCGAAAGTACCGGTTTTTATTTTTTTTTATTAATTCGTGAATTCGTGAAAAACAGACGAAACGAAAAAAAACACGCACGACTTGCGAGTTTTTTGACGTCATTGTCGACACGGTGTTATGTAACGGGTCGGATTGTCGGAGTATAATTTCCAAAAACAATTTCATTGTCAAATTAAAAGCTCGTAAATTTATTGCGGTCGTGTCAATATTTATAAATAGGTAGTGGGAAATTATCAATTAGTGTAATAAAAATAATAAAATAATACCCGTTTAATATTGTTATCGTATATTATATTATATTTTTCGGAAAACGATACGAAACAAGGCTGTTATTTATGATATTACGTATATGTTAGATCTTCATGTTATATTTTTGCACGTTTATATCGATTCGCAACGCGCACTGCATACGCGATAATAATACAAAACGTGTTCGTATACTATATATCTATATACCTATACACCGTCGTCGTCGTCATTGCCGAAGGGTGTGTTTTCATCCCCTAGCTACACGAGGGTCGTCAGAGGGTTGGCGAGACAAAACAAAAAAAAAAAATTCTTTCCCCCCTACCCGGCTCCGCATAAAAGGCCGCTCACATACCCTTTGCAGCGGCGTTAACTATATTATATAAAACGGCCTTTGGACGACGAAAATTTAAAAAAAGACACGCAAAACAATAATCCTATCAGGCATGTTAAACACACACACACATATATATATATATATATATTGTTGTTTATACAGATATGTAGATAGTGTTATCTATGTATTGTGCAAATTATATTACTCACCCTAAATAAAATAAAACCACGGTTTGTGTGTGTATATGTATCAGTAGCGGTCGACCTCGGTCATGGGCTTGTGAATCCGCGGTTTAGGGGATGATATCCTGCTGCAGGCAGTAGCAACGGCGACAATATTTCGCACTCGAAAACCGTTTCTAAAATTTTTTTTTACGACTCGTGCTATAATTATGGAAAAAAATTCTCCTCGAAATTAAAAAAATAAAACGGATTTTTACGATTATTTATTTATTTTTTTTTTTTCCGATATAATCTTCGTCACGTCCGTAATGAACACAATAGTGCGGGTGTGAATATAATACAATATTATTTCGTCGTCGTCGGTTACGGTGTTAACAAAAACAAAAATAAATAAATAATGTGGTGTAAAGTGTGTATGTATATGTGTGCGCGCGCGCGACAGGCTGAACGACAAGAGCAAACGACCACCGGACGTATGCGGAGCACGTGAGACACTGAAGGGTACGGATTGTCGATGCGGTAGCCGCGAACAGCAGAGCGGCCACCGAACGGGCGTCTGTGCGTGCGCTGCTGCGACGGTGAGGCGCGCGCCCTCTGTCCGTCTGGCGGCGCGTCCGCGACGGGGAGCGAGAGAGAGCGAGCGACTGGTTCGTCGCGGGCCGCGAAATCCGTGGCCCGTCGCGCCGCAGCTGTGATTCGGCGGAGGTTCTCACACACGCACAAACGCACACGCACACGCACACGCATACACACAAAGACACACACACACACACACACACACACACATAGTACTGCGGCACGGCGTGTGCGTGTGCGCGCGCCAGTTCTTCTTTTGTATTCGCCGTGGGGCAGTGGCGGCGGGGGTTGCCGAAGGGCGAAGACGGCTGCAACAATGACGATGGGCGGCCGACGACGGGCCGAGAGGGTAACCGAGGGGGCAACGACGGTTGCGGCACCGAGCGCGATTACGGCGCCTGTGCAACCGGGGCGGCGGCGGCGGCGGCGGCGGTGGTAGTCCGGTGTTTTCGTTTTGGCGTGCCAGTTTTTTTCCGCTCACCCGCGCGTCTTTCTCTTCCGCAGACGGCACATCATCAGACTCGATTTTCGACCGCTCGCTCGTTTTTGGTACCCCTGCACCGCTCCACGTCGTCCCGCGGGTTCTGGTCGGTGTCACGGGTCGACTACTAACTGCTGCAGGGTCCCGTTCGATTTTCGTACGTCGAGATTTCTTCCCATTGTTATTATTATTATTATTATTATAATAGTTGGTTGATATTTCGACAATTTGTATATTTTATCATGTGCGTCCACGTGCGTATATTGTAATATATTTCGAGAACGTATAATAATATATAAGGTCGTCCCGAAGAAAGATTTTTTTTCTTTGAGGAGGGGGGGGGAAATGTAAAAGAAATAACTATATAGGTAATAGTTCTCTTCGTAGAAAAAAAAAAAAAAGGTAATTAACTTTTTTCCCATTTTGCCGACTACAATCCTAATAATTTATAGTTTGCCAACTTAAAATATTAAACTAGAATACTTTTTTTTACCTAAAATTTAATTTTAATAGCATCGACTTTTTCTAGTGTTTGCCGACTGCACTTATATTTGCCAACTGAACTTAATTTTGCCGGCTGCTTTCCGAGGTGGGGGTAAGGCGTCCCCCACGCCCCTCTTGGGACGGCCCCGATAATATATACGGTCCGAAATCGGGGGACAGTGGGGTTAATATATTTTCTCCACTTTTAACCGGTTTTTAAAGTTTTTCGGTTCGATTCCCCAGTTTCAGGTTTATATGAATAATATAATTTTCAGGTTTCGGTTCTGGTATAGAATCTAATTTCGTCTAGTGTATGATTTTAGAAAAAAAAAAACAAAATGCCAAAACAAACTTATTAGTTATTGAAAAATTCGTATTATCGTTTCTCGAACTTTTCAACTTATAAACATATTGAAAAATATACAAAACAAAAAACATATAGGTTAGACAACGACATTATTTGTGCCCCCTACTACGCGTAGTTCTTTCTCATTATTACAATAATTTTATTTAGAATTAAAAAAATGAGTTTTTAACAATACTTATAAAATAAACACAGAAAAAAAAAAAATACCGAAGTAGATAATGTTGTTATCTATCATTTGATTTTTGTTTCATTATTCTACAATTCTTTCCGAGTTGATATAAAAATAAAATTCAATGAAAGTAACATTTTCAATAACATTTTATAAATAAATTAAAGTCGACAACAATAAAAAAAAAGTCGTTCATATTATACCTACAGAGGTAGTGGAAGTGGACCCATCGTCTCTTTGGTCCTCGGATAGGATAGTGTATTATTGTTATTTTAAATTTGAGAGCAAAGATAAATCATTGCAATATTGCATTCAAAAAAACGATTCTGAACAATGTTCGGTATTACAATTATTACAATATACATTTTAAAAAAATACACACCATATCAAAGCTCGGAATCTAAGAAGTCTGTCAGTAGGGAATGGAAGTACTTCACTCAATGTGGTGGATAGTGGTGATGGATATATTGTATTTGAAAGCAATGATAAACCCCCAGATAGCAATAATTAGTGCTATTAGTGCTGATGTTAGTAGTAATTGCAGTGGTTTTATATGTTTTATAGTGGAACATATTATTATAAATATTGTGAAAATATGTTTTTAACCGGTTTTAACCCAATTTCCAAAAAACAGTTGTTTCGCATTGAACATAATATTTTATAAACAAATACATTCTAAACTTAATATCTTAGACATGATTTGAATATAAGTATTGTGAAATTATTATATGAACGACATTATTGCGAAAATAAGTGTATTTAAATAATATGCCAATTAGGTGTTTTATTCAAGTTCTAAACAATATTTAAAATAACATTTAAATACGGTGTAGAAATTTTAATTTGAAGAGGAATGGTAGAAGACAGAAGTAGTTATTAAAATAAATAGGGTAGCTATTTACCACAGTTACGTGAGCAATTTTACAGAAAAAACCTTTTGTGGTGGGCTTCTATTTCAATTAAAGGAATATTTTCTGAAAATTTCAGATATCTACGACCAGTATATGGGCTAGGCGTTGAATAAAAATTGAACCATACTTCCCTCTTCCCCTTTTAAAAGTCGAATTTCGAAAAAAAAACATTTCTTTATATATCCTTAAAGTAATATTCTCTATAAATCTCTCAGCTTTTTATGATCAGTAGTTTGGGATTGGCGTTAATGATTTATATATGTATATTATGTGACCGGCAATGTTGATAATTCAGGACATGATGTTAATGTCTATTTCCTAGACAAAACGTTAATGCCTAATTTGATTAGGCTTGTTGTAAATGTTATCATTTTTACAACATCAGGCATAGTAGTATTTCAGGCAGTATTGTAAAAACGATATTTCAACCGAGTTTACCATAGGCTAAATTTCTAAAAATCCTTTTAAAATATAAGATATTGTTAATTTTATAATATTTTATAACTATCAACTATATTGATAATGGTAATAATGATTAATTTTCATTTGGCCGATTTTTAATTTGATTATTTTGTAAATTCCAAGATTATATATTGCTTATTACTATCATATACGTTGTATTATACGAACAAACCATTCTGTTCATTTTTTGAATTAATTAATTTTTGATGTTTTGAATTTTAAATATATTTCTATTTTTCTCTTTTTCCACCTTCTTTTTGTAATTCAATTTTATGATTAAATGTTTTCACAATGTTTCCGTTAAAGGTTGCTACAATATGAAATATACCATATCGTCTCAATGCCGTATTTCTCTGCCATGGATATATTGTCAAAATAATAGAAAACAAATATTAATACCTAAAATTGTAGTTATTTAAATATTTGTATACAATATTGGAACAATATGATTGAAATATGTATATAGCTCGGTGTGATATACCTACACATACCTACATATTACAGTTAAGATTTGAACATTATATAACACTATATTATTATATTAGGTATTTGAGTGCATAGTATTCGTGTAAATTACATATTATACATATTACGTATAGTACATATACCCATTAGCCGAATAAACATTCAATTTTACTCAGGTTAAAAAATGTAATTACAATAATTCAGAAATGGCTTTTTAGTAGCAATAATATAATGAATATACACCACATAATAATATTAGCCAATATTTCAATCACTTGAATATAAAATGTCAGTATACACCGTATAGTAGGTACTTTGTTGGTATATAGTTTTATGTATAGTATACGTATGTATGTATACAGTGAAGGTTTTCTTTTTCTCTAAGTAAACTATTGGAAAATACGAAAAATGCTATATAATAGAGTACCATCTAGAGCCGATTTCCTATCGATATAATATCAACGCCAAAGCTTCTCCTCAGCTACTTCTTGTCAAACATTTACTTACCGAAAAATAAAAAATAAATAAACATCATTGTAAAATCAATAGCTATTCTTCACTAAGCTCAGGATCTAAAATTAAATATGGGTTCTGGTTTGGGTTTTGGTTAGAACAGGTTTTCAAATAAGACCCAAACTTTCACTATTAAATAAATGTTATAGCTAGCGTTAAAGGTCAATAAGGGTACAGGTTCCTATAAAGGTTCTTAAAGCAATTAATATTTTAGATTCCGGTTTCCGGTCTCTGGGTCTGGAATTAATCATTACATTTTAGTATGCGATAACCGGTTCCTAGAGGAGTGGGCGATCGCCATGTTGCCCCCCCCCTCTCAAATATAAGAACGAAAGATAATGATACAAGTACCTATATTAGATTATTATTAAAAATGCATTATTTGTATTGGAACATTTTTGTTAGATAAAATACTAATTACAATTAATACTAGGATTAATACTTTTGTAGATTAGTATAGAACAAATGTCAACATACACTCGTACACTAAAACAAAATTTAAAATCTAAGTTACTTCATAATATTCTAGTTTATGTTTCATCGGAGTCATCACTTTAAATTCTTTAATTACATCATCATAAATAATATTATAGATGACTACATTAGTGACTCAAGTCTTCTAAATCAAAAATTGCTACGAATAGCCCAATATTGAAATTTTTTTTTAAAAAATACGTTGATTTTGTGTTTATACACATTTTTTATGACAGTTTCAAGTCTGAAAACCCATTTTCCCGAATATTCGAAAGAACACATTTCATAGCGAAATAATACATGTTGTCGAAAAATCGAAATGGCTATTAAAAAAACGTGTGTGTACCAAATTTTTAGATTTTTTGAATTTAGCTAGAATGACGTACTTTTAAACCTTTTTATAACAACAAAACTTGAAAATTTCAAGACTTTATGACCATTATTTACGGAATGACAACGAAAAAACCATATTTTTTTCTTATACGCATTTATCGAAAACATAAAAAAAATGACCTCTCTAAAGTACCAACTAGATGTAATTCAATACCGGACAACGATGCTTCATTTAACAATCGGAGCACTCTTTCTAAACTCTGTCCAAACCGAATACCAAGCACTATTTTAACGCCGAATATCTCTGAGTTTTCCCTCTCCGAACGAACCGAAAACCAACGCTTTTACATGTGCCTTGGTTTGCGTTGGAAATCCGGTCTGGACGTGGCTTAATAAAAATTTTGGGCACAGACATAAAAAAAGAATATCATTGTAAAACTAATACAAAAAGAAAAGAAAGTCAGGAAAAAATACTGTATTCTTTATTTTATTTATAGGCTGGACTCAATATATTTTACCCGTATCATATATATAACAGATTTAAAGGTATCTATAATGATTAATTGATACTCAAAAGTATAAAAATAATTTTTAATAAATGAAAATTTCAAGAAATTCTGTTTGTTAACTTGCCACTGAAATTTAACCACTGTTTAGGTATATTAATAGTAAGTAATACCCATACATTTTTTAAATAAATAATATGTGCGTATAAAGTAGATACGTAACTAATAATATAGTATCGTTACGTAGAATTTATTGGTAAAAACAGTATTCTATGGTAAAAACGCACGAAATCGTATCCTTAAAATGTCCGATATAAGGACATACGCAATCTTGTTGTAATCGTGAAAATTACATGATATAATTTGTTTGGCTAGGGTAATTTTTGGCGCAGATTACAGAATATACCGGAAAAGTACGATTGCGTATACTCTTCGTGGGCCTTTTACGGATTTTTAAACGTTAATTTTCCGGACCGAAAATTGCCCTAATATACTCGTACACATACATATACGTTCGAATTTAGAACACACATTTTACTTTCAAGAAATGTTTTAAGAAAAGTCTTTTTTTTCTGTGTCTCCGGTTATACGTGTATACAAAACCAAAACCCCTACTCTAGTATTGATGTCGTTCACGTTTTTTTTTTTTTTTTATAAAAAAAATGATTAAATCGTATATGTTACAAGGACGAGCAAAGTCAATGACAATATTAACTAGGTAGTTAAAGTTAAATTAACAAGACAAATGTTTAAAACATTTAAAAGTTAAAATTTGATATAGTTAACTAAATGAACTCGGTTAATTTTATGTATTTTGTACATTAAACAACTAATTTGTGTGTTTTTTGAGTTAACTGTATAGACAAAATGAACATTTAAAATAGTTAGCTAAGTTATACATTTTTAATATTCATAATGAAATTGTTCTTTATTTTTATACTTAACTTTGAATAAACAAAAATGAACTAGTTAATGTCTTACCCAAAGATTTGATAAGTTTACTGTAGTAGGCGTAGGTACACCAAATTAACTAGTAACGTGAAAAAGTTAACAATAAATTGACTTTAACCTATATTAACCATAATTGATGTCAACATCCTACATATGTACGGTGTATAATGTGTAGTGTATTAATGAAGCATTAAAAAAAGGGCCAAAATCAGTACGGTCAGATAAAAAAATAATTTTGTTAAGGCGACTCTCTGCGAGCGTGTTTTAAGGGGTTATTGTATAGGCAATTTTTGAACAATGTGAAAATGCCGTGTATGTGTGTGCGTGTGTAAATTAATATTAGTGTGTGTAAGCCCCGCATAAATAGCGATAACAAAAATAATT